>CANXYI011602749.1:0-10944 GCA_948208565.1 Hura crepitans | reverse complement strand
AATTTACCAAAGAAATCACTTTGAATGAAAATAAACTCTTGTTGTAAAAAGAAGACAAGCTATCATCTCCAATAAAATTAGGCCAAGCCTCATATGAAAACTCACAAATATTATTAATGATTCAATTGTGATTTTACAAGTCAACAATGAAGCTATTTATAGGCCTCTTACACTAACCCCATTTTAATAAGGAAATAAAAAACAAGGGGCATGTTTGGATGACACCCCTTAACAAAGAAATAAAACTACAAAAATTAAAGCTAAGCCAGATAAGGCCTTTGTTTTTCAAAGGAGGAAATAAAATAAGAAACATGTTTGTTTGATTCCTAATTAAATTTCCTATCTTAAACTAATATTGCAAAAATTACATATTCAACCAAACAAGGTCCTTCCCTCCTTAGAATGGGCTATACGCATCAGTTTCTTTGATTGGGCTTCTTGACTTGCTCTTTATGCTTCACACACCTAAATGAGATTAATAAGCTACCTATGTAATTTCTTTGGCTTATTGAGATTGTAATTGGTCCATTGGGCATTGTGAAATCTCCTTTGCCTTTGTGTGCTAGAATGACTATTTTACCCTCCTTTACTCGTATCATTTCCTCCCTCCTCAGAAAAGATTCATCCTTAAATCTTTATCCTATTATAATTTAGAATTAAAGATCTAGGAACAAATTCATCATCATATTTCTTCCTTCTAATAGTTAGGAAAAAATGTAAGCTTCTTCATCTTTAACTTGTAAGCTTCTTCATCTTTAACCTGTAATCAAAATCAAAAGAGCTAAACATGACATTGTTAGTTAAAATTGCTTTATTATTAAATATCCCATCCTCTTTCACAACCACCTCTTATAATTCTTCCTCTTTAGGTATTCCACAATCAAACACTCTTCATTAATGTTTAAGATCTCAACCTTCTTAACTTCTTCTTCAACTTCAACAACTTTTTTGGTATCAACTTCATTATAAATTTCATTCTTATTAGCAAATTCCTCCTTTTCTCTTTTTTCCTTTAATTCCTTTTCTCTCCTCCATTCCTTTCTTTCTTCATGTTTTATATATGCTTAAAACATTCTTTTAATCTTATCCAATCCATCACCAATATCTTCAAATTCTTTTCTTTTGTGCCTTTTGCTAGCATTTGATCTATTTCAAATTTTAGTTTCAAATACTTTATTTACCTCCATTGATTATGTACCTTGAGTGAGATTATACAACTCCCTATAGTAATTAGAAGGTATAAATCATTTCTTCATCACTTTCTTCATTTCAGCCTATGTATTTATTGGTTCCTCACCATTCCTCCTTCTATTCTTTAACAACTCATCCCATCAAATTAATTCATAATCACTAAGCTCTACTACTGTAAGTTTAACTTTCTTTTCTTCAGAATAATTATGACATGCAAATATCATCTCAACTTTGCTTTCCCACTCTAGATAGGTTTTAACATCATTCCTCCCTTAAAAGGTGATATTTCCTTTTTAGTAGCATTAAAGTTGTTGTCACTCTTTTCATTCCTATTTTCCCTTCTTCTATTTCTACCTGAATTACCCTCTTTATCTTCTTAATCATTAGACCCACTAGAATCATTCAAAAACCTTTTATTGGATTTGATGTTCTTAGTGTTTTTAGAGTTTCCCCTAGGCTGCTCGGACATTTGTACCCTCAAATCTTACATTTTTATCCTCATCCTTTGGAACTCACCTATAACAGCCTTATAAAACAACTTAGGATCGATTGGTATTTCCTCTTTAACCTCCTCATTCTTTTTACTAGTTGTAGGATTCATGATGTGCTTGTTGCTAGAGTAATATAAAGGCCTCACAACACTCCCTTATGTGTTTGCACTGTAAGTAGAATGTTTACACTCGTGTTTAACTCAAAATTTGGCTTTTACCTTCTTTTAAGCTCATACTCTTAAGCCTTTTACCACTCAAGCTTACTGTCCCTAATTTGCACTTCAAAATCAATTATTAAGCAAAGTAAGTAACTTCAACACATAAATAGGGAAAATAATGAAATCACTTATTTAAGAAAGATAATACAATTCTAGAGGCAAAAATACCAATATGAATTAAAAGAGAATGAGCATACAAGATAAAGAAATATATGCTGCCAGATTATATGTATATCAATTAATGAGGTTCAATTTGTTAATTCTAGTGTAGTGAGAGGCAAAAAGTATAACATGTAAAGAAATTCAACTTAGAATAGAACAAATATGACAAAACTAATACAAATATGCAGAATTTGAGGTTCCCCAAGTGTGAAACTCAAAATCAAGAAAAACACCTAACAAGTTCCCAAAAAATTAGATTCTAGGCTATTTATAGGCCTCTTACACCAACCCCATTTCAATAAGGAAATAAAAAGCAAGGGACATGTCTGGATGACACCCCTTAACAAAGAAATAAAACTACAAAAATTAAAGCTAAGCCAAACAAAGCCCTTATTTTTTAAAGTAGGAAATAAAATAAGGGACATATTTGTTTGACTCTTAATTAAATTTCCTATCTTGAACTAATGTTACAAAAATTATATATTCAACCAAACAAGGCCCTTCCCTCCTTAAAATGGGCCATACATATAGGCTTCTTGACTTACTCTTTATGCTTCACACACCCAAATGATATTAATAAGTTGCCCATTTAATTTCTTTGGCTTATTGACATTGTAATTGGTCTATTGGGCATTGTGAAATCTCTTTTTTGCCTTTGTGTACTGGAATAACCATTTTGCCCTCCTTTGCTCATATCAATAGGTTTGTATAGACTTTAACCCTCTTTAAAGTAGGTTTGTGTTGACTTAGTTGTCAGTTCTAGTAAGTGTGATTATAATTTTTCTATGAATGATGAAAACATAATTAAAATAATTTGAAATATTAACCTACTTCTATAATTGATGTGGGGATTACATAGAACACCTCACATGTTAATTAATCTTGACACCCCTTACTCAAACTGATAGGCAAACTCGAATAAGTGATGGCATATTGTATCACCTCCTACCCGAACCATTGCCAGTTTGAACAAGAGATGGCATATTAACCAGTTCTACTATTATCTTTCTATCGACTCGATTACATTCTTACATCATGAGCATCTGAGGCCTATGTGTAGTTTTAAACCATTTATTATGACTATGAATGTACAAGGTCCTACTGTTTCATTTTAACAAAAATCCGATAGCAAAATAGCTGTCTGGTGACCTGTCTTGAAATAAACCTATGAAAAGAATACTTGTATAATATTCAAAAACTCAAATTCAGTCATTTGGTTCCTTATAACCCTCCATCATCATCAATTAACACATAACATCATCATTTGTGTCTCAATCACAACAAGCATTACAATCTCAACATTACTCTATATCAGACATACATTACATAATAATTATGTACTACTGGTAATTATTTGTCAAGTTTACATGACTAAGGTGCTTTAATAAGCTATATACATATAGATCACTATACTGGACCCACTCCCTGCATATATACATATGAGTCCCATTAACTATAATTACATCACACAAAAGAAATATGGGTTATACCAAGTCAAGACTGTCCAAGCTATACTGCACTGCTATAAGGAGCTGAGGCTGAACTTATCTACAACCTATACATCAAGAAAACACGAAGTGCTAAGAATAATGCTTAGTGGTTTATTTGATAAAATATACACACATATGTACAAGAATTCATGGCACACATGCATTTTAAGCAAACTTGTCATTTAACACTCATATTAACTCCTTACTTGTGTTATTACTAGTTGACTAATTTAAGTTATTATCTAGTTATTAATTATATAGATTTGTGGGTTTATGCATGTTCAACTCCTTCTTATCTGCTTATATATCTTTGCTAAGTTATATGTTCATTAATTAAGTTAATTATGACATTACTACTAAGTTGTATGCTATTCAATGAGTTGTTACCTATTATTGTTTAGTTATTTATCTTATAGCTTCATATTGCATTTATACCATTCATATTTTTAGCCCATATATGAAAGACATGCATCCAAGTACTGGATATTGGAATCATAGTGTACTCTGGTCCGTATTTTGGATCTTTATGCTACTATATCAATGATAATGTGCAGTGCTCTTACTGAACCTTTTGGTGGCCACATATAATGCTCGAGAATTTCCCCGTATTCGGTACGGTGCATGAGATTCAAAGCATATCAATTTGGCCTAACAGAGGGTATAATTTATTGGAAAATTTAAAAGAAGTACATGTGATTTTGTAATTTTAAGTCGTTAAGTAAAGAAAGAGCTGAAGAATAAAGGTTTTTATGGTGGCTTAAATATTTTAGAGCCGAACCAATAATTTGAATTTGTCCAAATTTATTTATTTATTTTTATGACTTGATATTTTTGTAATTTGAAAAGAATTATAAAGCTAAAAATGGGACTTTGGGTGGTTTAAAACAACTTATAATTCAAAGAATGAGAATTTAACAAGTGGACAAGGGTGTAATTACAACGAATAAAAAGTATAAAGATTTCTGATGAAATTTCTCCCATGATATTTAGGAGAAAAGTAAGGGCAGCCAGATGTTTGAGAAAACATAAAAAGAAATAAGAAAGAGGAAAAGTGTAATGGTGGAGTAAGGCGAGAAGTGGTGCCAATCGTGAAAGCTCGACGATGATGAGAGAGAAGGCTAATAGTGTTAGAGTTGTAATAAAAAAAAAGAAAGAGAAGAGAGTTGGGAAAAGAAGAAAAAATGAAAGGGAAAAAAAAGGAAGAGGAGTATGGGAGGCTGTTGTGGTGGAGGCACGAGTAGTGGCGCCTGTCATGGTGACCAAACTATGACAACGAGGTAGAAGAAGACAGTGGAGTTACTATTGTGAAGGAAAAAGAGAAAGAGAATAGATAAAAAGGAATTGGGAAAGAAAGAAAAGAAGAGAGAGGGAGGCCACAACATTCTGACCAAAGTGGTGGCTGCTATGGGCGACAACTTCGGCTGTGAGGGGAGGAAACTGATGATGGAAGGAGTGGCGATGGATAGGTGTAAGGCAGTTTTACTACTAAAAATTCAGATAAGAGATTCGATATGGTAAGATGAGGAGGAGAAGAAGAAGCTAATTCGGGATTTTGAAAGTTGAGAAGTTTAATAGAGAATTCAATGGGTTTAGATGAAATTTTGAGTTAGTATACCTATGTTTAATGTGCTATCTGGGAAATAATATATGTATATTACTATGGAAAGTATACATTGAGTATGTGAATTTTATTTAAAACTTGACCAATATGTTATGATGAATTGAAGTGTGGTTAATGAAATGTCTTGCTTATTATTGATTAGTGTTATGCTGTAAATCATAGAGTAATAAAAATATGCGAAGAGTCATGAGACTATTAGTATGGCCAATTGGCTTAACGTGAAGTTTTGAAATGTAATTTGTATAATTCAGGAAGAGTTCATGCTATGCATAATATGATGTTAAATATGAGCTATGTAAGTATTGTATGGTGTTTATGTGGATGATGATTAATAGTAAACATGTGTATTTGAATATAAGTTATAGTATTTGTAATGCCTACGTGCCAAGGCTCTGTGAATAGTACCTCGAGGCTCGAAAAGTGTGACCCGAGTGCTGAGTCACCTTCACGAGGCCCGAGACGAGGCATACTGGCCATTAAACTTTAAGAGGCTAAAAAAAGGTGGAAATGACTCAAATTAAAAATTTAGTAGAACTAATAAATTATTTTGGGTCGTAGACATAGATTGAGTTAGGCCGAGAATGACCTAAGATGAACCCAGATGGACATGAAAATATTATACCCTCAAGGTTAAAAATTGTAATTAGGCCAACAGAGAAGGAATTTTAATTTTTCGAGGTTGTTTGAGGATTTTTTGAAATTTTTAGCAAAATCATGATTTTTTTGAGAATTTTACTGGCCTATCTCTAGAAGGAATTTGGTCGTAAAATTTTGTGTCCTCCTAAATGAGGTTATTTGAGGATTTTTAAAACAAATGCAATAATTTTTAGAGGTACGGGTGAAATTTTATAATTCTTCAAAATTTTGTCAAAAAATTAAGTTTTTCGAGAATTTGGTTCACCTATTTCTCGATGGAATTTTGCCACAAAATTTGACGAGCATATAATTGGACCTAATTGAGGATTTTAGGAACAAACAACACAATTTTTTGATGTCTGAGTGATTTTTAAAAATTCTCAATATTTTTAGCTTCAATTTTAAAATTGGGTTTTTGGGGGTGCTCGGGTGTTGTGTGGTATAACTTGAGGCACCTTTGCATTTTTAAGTGAGTCTTGGGCATGTGGAACCCAATTTCTTGAGAGGGTGACACCTCATCTCTACACACTCACTGCTTTTCTCTATTTTTATTTTATGAGCTGTCCACACCATTTTTAGTAAGAAGGAACCTATTCTAGTCCTATTTTCACATTAATTCATCACTTAAACTCCACTAAGAATAGCCATAAAAATGTTGAAAGGGGGTCATGAATTTTGGTGGCAAGTACTTATTAAAAGTGTCGAAGAAAACTCATGAAAGCCTAAGACTCCTAAGCTGACGCGAGAGGAAATATTAGGAGGTAAGTGAGTTTTCATTTTCTTTTTTTTTTTTGGCTTCAATTGGCCTATGTAGTCCTACATTAGTCATAACTTTAGAATTTTCATTTGGGGACTTGAGGAACTTCAAGGCCAATCTCAAGTGAAAGTGGCAGATGGTGGAGACTTGAAGAGGAAAAGAAGTCCATAAGGAACCTAAGGAGGAAGGGCTATAGAAACCTTAAAAAGGTATGTGAATTGATGGATTAAAAGCATGTTTTAATCAATTTTATTGAGAATTATATGAAGTTGTTTGATGGAATGTTTAATTGTGAAATGTGTTAGATGCATAATTTTGATGTAAGTTTAGTAGATGTTAGTTTTGTGGGTTATTGTTGAATTATTGTTAGACATGGGAGTAGTTCCTATATAGCCATAGGTGTGTATAGGTGAGGGTAGCATGTAAGTTCATGTATAAGTGTAGTGTAAAAAGTGGGCCGACATGGGTGTTATGGAAGTATGGGATTTTAGAGGATATATGGTGAAAATAGGTATGTTAAAAAGATTGTCAAGTTAGGCTGTGACATGCATGTGTGTTGTACCCTATCATGTGCCATGTGAAAAATTATATGAGCATCTGTGGGTGGCTCTGTATGAGGTCTTAATGTGTAGATGGGTAGTGGAATATAGGAAAAGCCATAGGTTTGGCCATAAGTAATCTTTGGCTGAGAGGTAGATGTATAAGATAGGTATAATGGTGTGGTGGAGCGTAGGGGATTTTTATATGGGCGTGGTGCGCTACAATGTGCATGGATGGTGTAGCATAACATTTCCATGGAATAGGTTAATGTAGGTGTGTAGTTGAGAAAGGGAGTGATATATAGAATGCATGAATACATGCTAGCAAAACCAATGAAAGATGGCTTGTAAAAGTGGCATGGAAAAGAAAATAGTGTGAGTGAGCTATAAGGGATTTACTAAGTCACGGAATGAACCCTAATTTGAATCATTTTATATACGTACTATAAAATAATTTAAAGCTATTCTTAGGTCTCCTTGTGAAGTATAAAATGGTAGGTGATACAGGATATGGAGTACACCTATATATCTATATATATGTGTGTGTGTGTGTTAGAATAACCACTTAAGGCATGTACATGTGGTCAAACAATATAAGAGGGTGGTTACTTGTAATAATGGCATGTATACTACTCTTGTAATGTATGGGTCCCAAGTAATTATATGTAGTCATGTAGTAGAATAATAATATATGGTATGTAAGTGTGAAAACTCATGGAAAATGTATATCAATGGTTATAAAACATGTTTGGTCGAGAGATTACATGTGGATATAGCATAATATGTATGATATAGGCTAATATTAATATGTGAGAATAATAGGATTAAAAATGCATTAAAGGTATAACATGAAATTGGTATAATAATCCACACATGTGAGTGATATGGTATATTAATGAGTAACCATGCATGAGGAGATGGCCCAAACTAAGTATGAAAAATGACTTGTAAATGATTTAGAAAAAGGTAGGGAAAAATTAGCCTAAAATGTAAGGTATAATGGCATGAAATGGTACCCATATTTTAAACCTTTTGTGCACTTAAGTTAAAAGAATTTTAAGGCCACTTTTGAGGCCAATGTGAAACTATGAAATGATATGAACTTAAGCTACAATGGCCAATTATTTTGGCATAAACAGGGGTATGGAAAGATGCTTAGAAATTAATGGCTATGAGCCTATAATAGTGTCATGAACTCGCAAATTGTCTTATAACTATCCTATAAAAAGGACTATTTTGGGCTTAAATTGAATATGACTCACAAATTACATGAAATAGGACTTTAATCAATGGAAATAAAATGGACTTAATTATACTTACAGAAATAATTTAAATTGGGCCTAGAAAACATACTCGTAATTATTGGGTAGGACAAAAAATGACCTATAACTGTCTAGGTCAAATTTCAACTGTTGAAATAAATTCATAACTTACTGTTAAACATTATTAAATATTATAAAATGATGATCAGTAAATAAATGAATGTAAAAGGAAGTTAGATGGCCCATTAGTTAGACACCCACTGGATGGATTGATCGGTCAACTCAGGGATTAACAGCTGCTAGATTGTCTATTTATCAAACTGGGTTGGTGCAATGGCTGAGGTTCATAATTGAGCCATTGGGCCATTAGTTAGACACCCACTAGATGGATTGATCGGTCAACTCAGGGATTAACAGCTGCTAGATTGTCTATTTATCAAATTGGGTTGGTGCAATGGCTGAGGTTCATAATTGAGCCATTGCACTAGTCTACAGGGCAGACTATTTTTTTCATTGATTGTATATCGAACTATGTCAGTACAACGGTGAAGGTCAAATCAAACCACTGACTTTATATCAACTCTCTATAAACTAACCACATCATGCTTAATTTGAATTAA
The DNA here is from genome assembly GCA_948208565.1 of Hura crepitans. Classification (NCBI taxonomy): domain Eukaryota; kingdom Viridiplantae; phylum Streptophyta; class Magnoliopsida; order Malpighiales; family Euphorbiaceae; genus Hura; species Hura crepitans. Next base: position 1,957 of record CANXYI011602749.1, on the reverse strand, counting down.
GTAGTTCCTATATAAAATCCATTACTATTATAAGATGCATATATGAAATTCTTCCAATAATATATCCACTTAGAATGAGGATTTCTAGTATAATTTTCTATAAAATGCCATAAGGTTTACTCTCATTCTATTAAGAGTTAAAGGATATGGGTTCTTGAGTCATTTTTCACTCACATTCCTCATAATTTGGTTTATATTTTAAAGAAAAGTCACCACCTAGTTGGTTAGGCTAGTACATAAATCAAAGAGAATTCCAAGCTTGAAAATTTCCCTTGTTCAATCATGCTTGTAATTAATTTTGATAAGCAATTTTAATAATTAATAAAGTTACCACATCAAGTAAATCTTAATCAATTAATTAAATTTAAAATAGAAATCAAATAAACACTAAATAATCAAAATACAAATCTATTCATAAAATTACATTACTTAATTAATTTAATAACTCTGGTTCCTTCATATAATTATACATAAAATTCATTTTAGGCCTATTAATTTTTATTACAAAACAATAGGAACTAATCCCTCAATTTTATTTAAAGAAATCCAATTCTAATTATCCAAAAAATTATTGTAAACTATTATTTTTCTTATTAAACATGAAAAATCATTTTAGCTAACCATTATAACATAAATGGAAATTACGAGAAAATTAGACAAGCAATTAAACAACAATTACAACTACAACATCTAATTGCATTATAAGAAAAATAATAGAAACATTATAAAAAATATCTAATAATAAATCAAAATAATGTCTCTAAAATTAATTCACATCTCCTTTAGCATTAAAGGCTTGACAATCCCTCACATTGCATTATGTAAAAATAAAATAGAGATAAAAGAGAACGTTTTATTTTTTTTGGTCTTAAACATATATCCATGCAGTCATTCAAGGATGTCTGTACATACATTTGTGAGATTCAGAAGTTTTATAGAAAACTTAATGAAAAACTAGTTAAGATGAATTAGTGCTTGTACGGTCTTTTAGAATGTCCTTATGGACATTTATTCATATTATCTTTTGTAGATTCGAGCTTAAATAATAGAAAATCTAGTGCCTCAGACATATAGTTCTTGTAGATACCCTAGGTTGAAGACCTGATGATAGCCAGAGATGGTCAAATAGTGGATTAAAGGCTGACCTAAAGTCTTCACGAACTTGAAGTTTTGGAATTAAGGTCTACATGAACCACCTTGCCATCTAGTTTGTACAAATGTTGTAGTAAATCTAGTAAGGTCTGCACAAACCTCATTGCGAATAGTTTTTAGAATATCATATTTTTTTATCTAACTCCATTTCTTATTCAAATGAATTTCTAGAGATTCTATCCTAATCATACGACTAAGCCTTAAAATTTACCCTATAAATGCATCATTTCTTCTCATTAACAAGGATCTTTAGATCTTTTGCAAATTAAGCATTAGAAAAGCCTATGGAGGAGAGTGATGTTTTACAAATTCTTAATTATTACTTAAACTTGTTGTTCTTTGAGAATCTAAGCCTTGTGGCTATTGTTTGAAGATATATTCAAGTAATTTTTGAGGTTTTGCTATTAATTTCATTTTCCTAAAGTAAATCAAGGATCTATAAGGAAGGAATTACTTTGGTAAGGTGATCCTTAGTGATCCTAATTGCCATTGCAAGAGTATATATATTTAACTATAGATGTAATGCTCTGTAAATCTTGATTTATAAATAGTACACCTCAGAGTTGTGAGTTGAGACCTCCGAGAGATGGTTAGGGTTTTCTTACCATTTTAAAGTATAAGTTAAGAATAGGTTAGGGTTGAAATTTGGTATCAAAATAAGGTTGTTCGAATAGTTGATGAACCATAGGGAGTAAGGGTGTGAATAGTGCATGCTTGAGAAAAGTGAATAGTACTTTTCAAGACTCGGAGTGGAGTTAATTGAACATGATGTAGTAAATATTATAAGACAATTTTGGTAAAAGTT
>CANXYI011602625.1:0-13401 GCA_948208565.1 Hura crepitans | reverse complement strand
TTTTTGTATTTCTCTCTCTTTCATACCTATTTCACATGTTGATGAGCCTTAAACCACCTTTTTCCAAAACTACCCCTGATAATTTAAAAAATGACCATTATGTATCAACCTACTCTATTCGATTCATACATCAATTTCATTCCCAACTATTTTCTCTAATTCTCACTCTATGTTTGGATAAATCAGACCGAAAGTCAAGGCATGACAAGCATTCAATAATGATGATAAACCCTATAACATGCACTTACTCTCATACCTTGTGGGGCATCTTCTCAAACCACTTGTAAGCTTAGAAGGCATTTTGTCATTCTAATATAATCATTCTATAATAAAATGACACAAAACACATATCAAATAAATGAAAAAGATCATCCACTTGTCATAGACAAGGAGTATAAGGTTTTAAACAAAAAGAAATATGTAAAAAAAAAGTGAAGCATTATGAAATGTAACCAATAAATGTGCAAATAAAGCAAACAACCATGAAATCAATGTCAGTGTTCATGCAAACATTAGTCATTATCTAAAAGGTTTACAAATTAATGGATGATCATGCAAGAATGAACATTAGCATGAATATCCATTCAATCATGTGGTTATACTGATGCCTAACAAAACTTGCATCTATTACTAAAAAATATCTTAAAACATAAATTTACAATAAAAAAATGCAATTTTTCATGTAAATACACATCAATCTATGTCATTTTTCATGTTTTATGCACTTATCTTATCTAAGATTAGTAGAAAACATCATAATATAAAAAGTAGGGGTAAGATAGGTGATAGGAACAAATGTCCACATGAACATTAAGGATGACTACATAGCTAAGATAAATGTATATGCCAACATTTGTTTTACATCTATAAACTGACTATTTAAAAAGCATGCAACCATAGACAACTCAAAACACAAAAATCACAACTAAAACACAAAGAAAGAAGAGGAATATTGATCAGCAAGAAGCAATTCATGCAAACATGACTCCTTAAGTCATGCAAAAGAAGGATTGGTCTAGCAAAATGGATCATGCACTAGTTTGAAATTGTTGAATTCTTGATTCAATAGTAAATCAACAAAATAAAGTTAATTTCATTCCACTTTTCGCAGCTTGTGTAGTGATGTTGCATCAAATCACCTCTCAAGCTTTGTCTTTAAGTAAAAGGGTTAGGTTTTGGTTAGATCATTAAAAGAAAATGAAATGAGAGAAAAAGAAAAAGAAATAGAGAAATGAAAGGAAAGGAAATGAAATGAAATGAATAAAAAAAAGAGAAAGAAATAAAGAAAGAATGAGAGAAGTGAGAAAATGAAGGGAATGGAAAAAGATATGGAATTAAATTGAAATTGATATCCAAATCTCAAAAGCCAAAACTATTATTGGCTCTATATCCTATCTATGATGATTTTACGATCACTCATCCATCCATAAGACAACTGTGTAAGGGTAATAAGAGAAAAAAGTCCTCTAAATTCAACCTTTAACCTCTTATATAATCATAAAAAGCATACGACGTTCTTATATACATAGACAATTCATGTGTAAGATATGTGCCAAACATTTGAAAATCATGTGTTGACCATATCTTAAGTCATGTGCTAATAGTCATGCAAAATGTATGTGTGTTAATCATATGATATGCATGTGAAAAATGGAGCATTAAAGGCCAATCCAAGAGCTCAGGTTATGTGAAAACTAGAATTAAGCCTAATCTATGATTATTTGTAAAGCTCATTATGACCATATGTTTTACGTGTGCTTATATTTGTTATTAGGCTTACCTTATGTTATATTTTATTGGTCTTTAGTTAGTACAATTTTAGCCTATGCTTAATTTGGTTATTATTTTAAGTGAGTTACACTTAATTTAAGTGATTACACAAATTTTGAATTATGGTAAGCCATTCTTTTGATTTATTCTACAAATTTAACAATTCTTTTCCTATTCACATAAGGAATTAAACTTATTATTTCCTTAAGGTTTTGGAATCATTATAAGACATTATTATTAACTATTTTTAAGCCTTGTAATTTATTCACATATTGGTAAATAAAATTTATAAATGTGTTTTTTCATTATTTTGGAAAATTAAAGGTTTTTTTATGTCATTCCAAGAATTGCATAACTTGTCAAGGTAATTTCATCACTTTCTAGCATTTTTAACTCTTGATCTTATTATCTAAGTTTCTAATTACAAGTCAATTTTAAAAGGAAAGTTAATATAATTTGAGTTTTTTGATACAGGTTGTTTAAGGGTTTTGGTGATTGTCCATTTAAATTATTTAATAATAGTTTTTGCCAAATCAATTATGAGGTTGTTTGGTTAATATACTTAGGATTCCAAGTCAACCACTCTAATAGATGAAAAAATAAGAGCAATTTTGTGAAAATTAAAAAAAAATACCCTCAACAATTAATTAGTCCAAACATAGACACCTCTTAATAATTAACTCAATCCAAACATGGACACCTCTGAATAGTTAACTTAGTCAAAACATGAATGCCTCTCAACAATAAATCCAATTCAAACACAAAGACTTAAAACTAGCCTAAGCATCTCAAATAAAAATCCACCTAGGTAGTAGGGAAGAATTAATGTAAGAAACAAGATAGAATCCATCCAAGCAATGGGATAAAATCCAACTTAGATAGCTACACAAATATTCTCCCAAGTAATAAAACAAAATCCATTCTAAGCAGTGGGATAGAATCCACTTAGGTGATGAGTCTAATCTATTTGAGGGATTATACCTCAACACAAGAAATGGGTTAATTTCCAAATGCTAATGACAGCATCTCAACTACAAGTTGGCTAACCATAATAGTTTAACCATGTACAAGCCTCTTTCTTTTTAAACTTTTTATGTGTTCTAACACATGATTCATAGATTCATCAAAATGGGGGCAACTGTAGACATTAAGACTTTAGGTATTTCATGATTCTGAAAAAAATCCAATAATGAGTGCTAGAGAGTCCAAACTTGATAAAGAGGAATTAGTCACAAAGATCATATCAAGCCTAAATTCGCCCAAGCCAAAAAAATAAAAGAACATGAAAGTTGCATAAATGAAAATACGACTACATAGTCATTTAGAATGATCGTACAAACATTGCAAATGACCACATAATCATTTTTCTTAGCCATACAAATATCTTTACCTAAAGACAAAAAAAAATAGTTCTTCACCATTTGGGGAAAGATCACATATTTATCCCTTCTCAATCAAAGTGATGTATCATAATACCTATTTTTGTGTATCTTCCCACTAAACATTCACTATAAAAGCCCTCCCTAAAATTTTATTTGGACATATCAAACAATGGAGAGCCACTTCTTAACCATAAAGAAAAACACCTAAAGCATTATTCTCATCTCTTCTTGGTCCAACCTTTGAAATGAATTTGTGAAATTGATAAAGACATAGGGTAACCAATTTTCACCTTCTTATTTTCATTTGAGGTTATCTTCTTTTTCCTTTTAATTCTTTTAAAATAATAAAGTTACTTCAAACTTTTTCTTGAACTTTTAATCTAACTTTATTTAAGGAAACTAATGAAACACCATAATGGGTGTATTAAAATAATCAATATGACACCCCTTACTCAATTCGATTGTCGGACCTGAATGAGAGATGGCACACAACTAATATCCGATTCATTTTAGATCCACTTTACTTAAAATTTCATTTAACTTTAACCTTTTATTAGAAACTTCTAGCTTTCAATATGCATTAAATTTTGACTTAGTCAAAACCTTATTAAGCTGTACTATTAAGGATCATCATGTCAAAAATTTGGTAGCATAACAGCTATCCGATCACACTAATCTAAATAGTAACCTATGAAAAGTAACACTTCTATATATAATCAACATCATACACTCTCAACATGATGCTTCTTATCATCCCATTATATTCATATCCACAATAACCATACTTAATCATTTTAGAACCATATGAACCATATTTTCACATTATAAGCATATATACATACAGTTATATATACATACATCCACATCACATCCTTATAAGAGTTACAAAACAATTACATGTACAATTTTAGGTGCAATCCTTAGAATTATACATGAGTGCCCATCTACATGATATATTATACATATAGAGAACAAAAGCCTATAACAAAATGAAATAACTCCTTTGATCTATGCTACTTAACTTGAGGCTTCACCTTATTTTACTATCTTCTACCTACAAACCACAAAATAATGATGTGCCAAGCATAAAGATTAGTGGTGTATTTAATAAAATATGCTTAATAACATATGCATAAGGCATATGTAATGATAATACAATTCATGCATAGCACATATGACATATTATAAATATATGTAGATGATAAAGTTTATTCCATGTAATTTCTAATCCTAATAGTTATTTTAAATTACCAATTATATTTTAAGTTATCTTTATGATGTTAATTATCCTTTGTCTTATTACTTACTTAATTCATCCCATACTCAATAGACAATAATGTCAATATTGGATAATAAGATATTGGCCATAGAAGCCTAAGCAGATGTGCAATGGTCCACATTTTGGACCCTATGATGTTTGCACCAGCATAAATAAATATATTGTGGCCCTAATGGACCTTACAGTGGCTACACCCATAATGGCCCTATTGGACCTTACAGTGGCTGCACCTATATGAAATTGTGCAGTGGCCCTATTAGACCTTACGACTGCTACACTAACATGACATTGTGTAGTGGCCATGTTGGACCTTATTGTTGTTGCACTAGTGTGAAGTGTATATATATTAGTATATGAATGTATGTGCAATGGCCCAATTGGACCCTATGGCTACTACACTAGAATAAAAAGACAACGAAGTGTCCTAGTAGCTGCTAACCTCTCTAATTGACTAGTCAACCTATCCAGTCTAGATTATTTAACTCATATGGGCTTTATCATGCTTCACTCAATTTTATATATGTTTATGTGATTTACATTCATTTTATAGGTTCTTTAACTCACATTTAAGTAACTAGTTCTTTTATCCTTATGACCATTCATTTAAATTTCTCCATATAACTTTGGCTCATACACATACCAACATTATGTATATATAGTTCATTTCTATGACCATGCATAATCATTCCTATTCCATAATATATATTTTCAAAACCAATTATTCCTTAATTCATTTTATGTTTCATAACCATTGCAATTACGCATATTGCCATGTTAGCAATATAATCTCATCAATTCCTCTTATCAATTACTTAATTCTTCCATGATTAATCCATTTAGCCAACTTAGGTTATTAACAAAAATTGTACATTTCAAGCATTATGTGACATAACATCTCTATACTAACACTTAACTAACATTTATATCATACATGTATTAAATGCTCATGCTAAACCATAATACACATACACACATACTCACACCATTCAACCAACATGAAGGCATTCACAATTTGATTCAATTTAATCTTAATTTCCACTCGAATTATTAGCTAAACATCTAATTAAAATCATTTTGCCATCAATTATAATTATATACCAAGTTTCATAACATATATGCATAAAAAGCCATTATGTAAACACTTGAATTTATGGAAATCACACACACCATACATATTTTATTGAATACACTTATAAATATTATTTTTGGCCTCCACTAAAGCTCTCTACACCTTCTCATTTCCTTTTCCCTTCACTTGAATGAACTTTCTTTATAAACATACAAGGTTTATACTTAGAAAATTCCAAATAAATTCTATGCACTTCCAAACTTGAAATTAACTTAAAAAATACTTAATTGGCTTTAAAAAACACAATAAAAAAATATAAAATTGCATAATTAAACACTGACATGATTTAAGGGTACTATTTATCCAAGTTTCTAACCCTTAAATTCCCCCTAAATAACCCTTCTCATTACTCTCTCCCTTTATTCTTTGTTTAGAAGTCCTAAAGAGTGGATTTGGATCAAAACTAAGGCTTGAACGACTTATTTCATTGGTTGGAAGAAGAAGAAATAGAGGTTTAGTGGCTTGGCTATGGCATCGGGTTAGAGATGGGTGGAAGAAGATGAAAGCTTCCCCCTCATATAACTATTCTTTTAAAATTTGACCCTTTATATAGTGTTTTTGATCAAGGGTTTTTATGGTTCCACATGTACAATCTAATGGTCATCATTTTTCTTCCAAATTTTATGTTTCTTTAAAATTATTTCTTTCATGTTAAAGCATCATTTAATCCCCCTCTAAGTCCTATTAATTCCCTTAATTCAAGAGTCGTAAGTCCCATGAAAATTGTACTTGAAAATCGAGAGAAACCAAATTAAATTACTATGGTAATTCTCATTCAATTTTTATAAATTGCTTCTTGACCTTCAAAAATTCCAATTGTTATCAATAAACTATTTAGAATTATTAAGTGTCAGGTCATGCCATTCCCCAATTCATTTTGAGCAAAATTAAAATATTTTGCAATTCAACTTACACTAGGTTGTTATTCATAAGATAACACCATAACACTTTACTTGCATTTTTAACTATCTTAATAACTTCATTTTCATTTCAATTTTGCCTAAAATTATTTTACGATTAATACTTTCATTTGGTCGCATTAGTGTAACCTAGGTCTCAAAAAATACTATTCATATCCCAAAAATTACTATTCATAACCCCAGGATTCTATAGCATTACAATCAAGATAATGGTTCCACCACTTTATTGTGAAGGTTTTTACTCTTAAAAAAGCAAAGCTTGCACTTTATTAATTTGATGTTGTTTTTGGTATTTTAGTGACTCAAAATTTAAGAGATACGATGTTAAATGGTTTGCAAATCCCTAAATTTCCATTCTAAAATAGATTTTAGGTTTAAGTACCTTTAATATCTAAAAATATCCTACATTCAAAGTTAGAGAGGATAGATTCCAAAGGGCAAAGTTGAACAAATGATCACATAGTCATTCCTAATATCTACATAGATAATGGAATAAGCCACACAGTCTTTTATTCTTTATAATACGATAAATATTCTCTTTCATGTATTTCCCTCACTTTCTCTCTTATACATCTTAGGGGCATTTTGATGATGCTAAAGACATCTCAGAGTTTTAAAATATTAGGACACCTCAAAGTTCTAAAATATTATAACCTATTTTAATTGCCTTGAACATCTTTTTATTATCTTGTTAGGACCCATTTTATTTATAGACCAAAACTTGTGAATTTTGTAATAAGTAGAAACAAATGAATTTCATATGATCAATCTTAAATAATCACTTAAAAATGTCTTGTTATTGTAATTAAAGTAAAAAAGATAGAAAATATATATTAAAGGCTAATTGTTCTCTATATTGGTATGTCTTCTGAATAATACAGAGAAGGTATTTATAGGCAAAGAGAAGTCTATCAAATAGACTTTAAATAATATAAGAATGCTAAATAGATAAAATCTATCTACAAAAGATAGAGTTTATCTATGAGTAGTCATCCATTATATCACAACACTTCCCCTTGAATGACTATATACTATGAATATGCCTTGTTAAAATTTTCCTAGAAAAACCTAATAGGACAAAAACTTAGTAAAAAAAAGAGTACAGTATTCATAAGTAACTTACTTGCCTCGAAAATAGAATCAATCACAAATATCTTTCAGTTTATGCATTCTAATTCTACTGACATGCTTTCTAAAAATTGAACCTGGCAACACTTTTGTAAATAAATCTACTGGAATTATCACTTGAATGAACTTTGCATATATCAATTTGTCCTTCCTTTAAAAGCTCATAAGTATAAAAGAGCTTTGGTGATATATGTTTAGTTTTATCTCCTTTCATGTAGCCTCATTTGATTTGTGCAATACATGTTGCATTATCTTCATGCAATGGAGTTAACTTGTTTTCTATTGCTAATCTACATGCTCATTTGATGTGCTAAGCCATAGTTTTCAACCATACACATTCACGACTTGCTTTATGAATAGCTAAAATTTCTAAATGGCTGGATGAGGTAGTAGTCATGGTTTGCTTTATAGATTTCCAAGAAATAGAAGTATTATTGTATGTGAAAACAAAAACTATTTGTGATCAAGCTTTATAAGGATCTAAAAAGGACGCAGCATCAACATATCCTACTAATCTTGATTTTATTCATTTTGGAAAGAATAAACCCATGTTAGAAGTGCCATGAAGGTAGTATGAAACATGTTTTACACTATTCTAATGCCTTCAAGTGGGTGTTAAACTAAATCTTACTAGAAAATTAACTATAAAAGCTATGTGAGGTCTAGTGCTATTTGCAATATACAAAAGTGCTTTAATTGCACTGAGATATGGTACTTCAAGACTAAGTATTTCTTGATACTATTCTCGAGGATGAAAAAGGATCATTTGTGACATCAAGAAAGCGAACAACCCTTGGAATGCTTAATGGATAGGATTTATCCATATAAAACTATCTCAAGATTTTCTCTATATAGGATGATTGATACATAAAGATTCCACTAGTCAAATATTCAACTTGAAAACCAAGAAAAAAATTTTGTTTTTCCAAGATCTTTCATTTCAAATTCCCTTTTTAAATATTTTATAGTCAAAGAGATCTCTTCTGGAATCCCCATTATGTTTAAATCATCAACATAAACTGCAACTATAGAAAATCCATAATTTAACTTCTTGGTAAAAACAAATGGACAAATGGAATTATTCTCATATCCATTTTTCACTAAGTAATCACTTAATCAATTGTACCACATACATCCAAATTGTTTTAACCCATACAAAGATCTTAGAATTTAATGGAGTGCATTTGTCAAGGTTTTGAATTTTATGCTTCAACTAACTTAAATCCTTTAGGATTTTTCATACATATGTCATTATCTAATTACCTATATAAGTAAGTTGTCACCAGATCCATTAAATGTACATGTAGAGATTATGATATTTTACCAGGGATGAGAGTGGTTAGCGGAGTCACCACCTAGCATGTACACTAGAACTTTTGATCTTCTATACTAGAAAGGTTCGAAATTCATTTCTTATTTATTCCCTAATCATATGCCTTTCATTTTGTACTGTAACATTTATCAGTCTCTTATCAAGCAAGCATGCATTACATTTAAGCATCCATATTACCTTTTCATGTATAAAAAGCAAATTATGATATTTAAAAAATACAATAAGGTATATTGCACATCCTGAAAGTGGGTCATTCATTAGTTGTGGTGTCGCCTGACAATTACCCGTAATTCCATAGGAATTGATGATAATTGCCCAACTCCTATCTATAAGAGATTAGCCTTTATTAAAATACATTTTTTAATGTGACTTTTGGTTAGAGAAAAGTTAAAACCATTTTATTAAAAAACACCAATTAATTAGATAAAAAAACCAGTTAATGTGACATTTGGGCTTTAGCGTGTAAAATAGGTTATTTACTACTTATTACAACCTAAAATAATCCAAAAGAATTAAAAGGGTACAAAACCAAAAGGAAATAGTCCATAATAAAAAATGGGTCCTGCATATATGGCATTTAGTCCGTGCGGACTCTATGAGGCTCTAGCAAGTGTCTGTGAGGACTACTACTCATAAAGGTTATATATCTATCCAGACCTCCACTCTAGTGAGAAAGATTACTTGCATACAACTCAAAGGAAGAAGTTAACGATACCAGATACAGGATTTATATGAACTCATAAAGAAGACAAGAAATAAATTCATGTTAAAACTAGAAATCAAAGTATATGTCTGTGCGGACTTCATTCCTACTGAAAGGGAGTCTATACAGACTAAACAACAATTTTAGTATGTCAATAATGTGCACATATTATAAGATGGAATATTTACACTACATGATAACATTAGAGGATTATGTTAATATGGTAAACAGAATATAGTAGAACATGATAAAACAAATAAGACATTATTATTGAATATAAGTTTGTGTGGACTACAAATCATACATATACCAATAAAGTTAGTCCGTGTAGACCTGATCATCCTCATACATAAGTCCATACATTTAAGATGAAAATTACAGAATAGTCATAATATAAAAACAATTAATTCTAAAATATAAAATAGTTTAAAATGACGACCTACTCCTATGATCAAAGTGGGGATTACATAAAATCACCTCCCTTATGATCAATCCTTGGAGATCATAGGTCTATGAAAATAGTAAGAATATATACAGTAAGGGGCTTTAGATCTTACCCTTCTAAGTGTACTTCAAGCAATAATGCAAAAGGTAGTGGTTTAGAAGAGATTGTAATTTAAATATGGGCTATTAGGACTAGTAGTGCGATTCATCTTTGGAGTTCTCGCCTAAACTCATGGACTAGGGTTTGTGGTTGCTCAGAAGTGCCTCCTTTTGAGTTTATCTCTTAAGCCTCCTCCTCCTTTGTTTTATACCCCAAAATGGGTATTTATAGGCTTAAGGTTTAAGGTATCTCATCTAGAGGTGGAAGAATCCCTCTAAGACTAGGATTCAGTGCTTGAATAGGAATCCCGCACTTCTAGAAGTTTTACATCAACAAGTTCGTGTGGACTTATATGGCTTAGTCTGTGTGGACTTAAGTTATGGGCTTTCCCATTAGTCCATAGGCTTCGAGCTAGGTCTTAGACCAAGTTAGATTTATTTCGTGTAGACATGGGCTTTAGCTTGTCCATGCGGACCTTGGGCTTTAGGCTCAACTAGTCTAGGTTGGCTACAGTGCGAACCTCATAGCATCAAGTTTGAGCAAACGTGTGCCATGTTAGTCTGTGTAGACTTGGGTTTCAAGTTTCTTGTCTTATTGCTTGAACCTGCCTGTAGTTGTCATCATAGGCCAAACTTTAGGTATCTGCAGTTGCCCCCACTTTAGTGTGTGCTATAAAAAGCTAAAGTAATAGTACACATTAAAGTACATTCTTGAAGTTTTGTTGTTTTTACCTTTTCACAATCTAACTCATTGTTATCATGCCTATATGATACAAGTTATTTTCTCGCACCTTTACAATCAAATGTTTATCTGCATAATTTGGCAACTTCATCATTTTGCACCATTCAGTGGCTTTGTTCTTTGCACTATTCAATGGCTTCATCCTTCACACCATTCAGTGACTTTGTTCTTTACACCATTCAATGGCTTCATCGTTCGCACCATTCAACAGCTTCCTCCTTCACACCATTCAGTGGCTTAACCTTTGCACTATTCAACGGCTTTGTGATCTTGTCACGTGCTGCATATATGGTTAATATGCATAGAAGATGCAAGTTCCCACATAGAAAAATACATTGGCAAATTAGAATAATGTATGTCTTTTTCATGCAAAGAAAAGTATGATGAATGAGGCATGCTTTTCATGCAAAAAAAAAACATAAATAAATAATGCATGCTTTTCATGCATAAGAAAACATAGATAAGTGATGCATGTTTTTCATACATGGGAAAATGATGCATACTTTTCATGCATAGAAAAATATGTGTAAGTGATGCATGCTTTTCATGCATAAGAAAACATGGATAAATGATGCTTGTTTTTCATACATAGGAAAATAGGGGTAAATGATACATGTCTTTCATACATAGGAAAAACATAGATAAATAATACATGCTTTTCATGCAAAGGAAAAACATAGATAAATAATACATACTTTTCATGTAAATAAAGATATATAGAAAAAGGATGCATGCTTCATGCATAGGCAAGATATGTAGAAAAAGGATGCATGCTTTTCATGCATAGGGAATCATAAATAGATAGTGCATGCTTTCATGCAAAGGAAGATATGGGTAGATAATACACTCTTTTCATGCAAAGGAAGACATTGATAAGTGATGCATATTTTTCATGCATAGGGGGAATGTGTGGATAAATGATGCATGCATATGAAAACATGTAGGTAAAGGATGTATGATTTTCATGCAAAAAGAAATGATACATACTTTCATGTATAGGAAAATGGTGTATGCTTATTATGTATAGGGAAAATGGTGCATGCTTTAATGCATAGGAAAATGATAAGGTGATTCTATAAGTTGATTAGGTGTTATGACATGTGTGATAGCTCCTAATCTTTTCTAGATGAAGGAATGTGAAAAGATATGATGAATGTAATGATGGGTGTTAGTTACTAATATTTTCTAGATGAAGGAATGTGATGAGGTATACATAGTGATGCATGTGCTTTTGCTTATTTTCTTCTAAATGAATAAGGACTTTGAATGAATGGTGGATGCATGTAAGATATGACTATGATTTTTTTTCTAGGTGATTGAAAGAATGAATCATCTTTTACGATGTATGAATGGTAAAGGCAGATGAAAGCTGATGTATATTGAACAATGGATGCATCTTTTGCTATGATGAATGTATGAATAAAGGAAAGTAGAATGGGTAATTTTTTCCTAAAATGGATGTATGAATAAGTGTTCCTATTTATTTATGATGTATGTGTGATAATGTCTCTGAATGGATAAGTCAGTACATGTTTTGTTATTAGGATCGTTCTCCTCTTAAACTTATCATAGGAAAAGGTTGGGTTTGAGAAAAAGAGTGAAGTTGTGAAGATAAGATTTCTTATGGTGATGGAAAGGCTTAGGTGAAAGTAGGTTGAACAATGGTGAGGCCAAGGCTTGGATGAAATGTCAATTAGCTGTGGTGGGCATTTAAGCATGTGTGAATGATTATGATGACTAAGCATGCAAATGTTTGCACAGTATGGTACTCTGGTTATTAGCTAGTCCGAATATTTTTCAACTAAATATTTTCTCTCAACCTCTAATAGTTGCCTAGATCGCCTTTTGTAGGTTTTCAATCTAACAAGTTATGCTTTAATTTTTACCTAGGCTACCCTTTGCGAGTCTTCAACTTAGCAAGCTTCTTTATTCTTTTGATTTATTTTTATATTTTTTTGAATTCAACTTATCCATATTTGGTTAAGACTTAGGATCTAATTGTTTGGTCAATTGAGTTTGGACTTGCACCTTTTAAGATGGCTTTTTGTGTTTTAAAGCTCTTGCCATAGGAGATGGGGTTTTTTATATCAAAAAATAGTTTGTTGTGGGTACCGATTTCATGCCTCGCCCCCCTCATCTAGAATTTTTGTGATTCAAATGTCATTCTTTTGACCTTTTTGAGTACTGCATTAATGATATCCCTATTATTAGTCAATCATGAAGAATTTTTGACTAAATATTTTCTCTCAAATTTCCTTAACTTTTGCCTAAGTTCATGCTATTGGTTTATCGGCCTAGTGCGAACTAAAAAAACTCATTTCTTTTTAAATGAGGGCAACTATAGTTAAAAAGAGAATGCTCATTTGTTTGAGGCTTAAGGCAAATCTGTTTCCTATTGTAGGCTTTTGGAGTTTAACACCTTCTAACTTTTAGATTTTTGTGTGAGCAAGGATCAAGAAAGGTTTGGCTTTT
>CANXYI011602554.1:0-10105 GCA_948208565.1 Hura crepitans | reverse complement strand
GTCACAACACACAACCATGCAGTATGCATACATCATGCAAGTCATGTGCCCATGCAGGTTCATTTAAATGTAATTCTATCATTTATTAGCTTTTTTATAATGTATGTGTTCCATGATTCCTTTAAATTACCTTGTTTTGTTCCTTTGTTCTTAATTATGCCAGTACTTCATAAAATTTATGAGTTTCATTTTATGTGCAATGCCTGAAAGTCAAAGTCTTATAAATAGTACCTTCGAGGGCCGAGTGATGTTTCCCATGGTACAAGCCATCATTATGAGTCCAATGATTGGCATATTAGTCATAAAACTTTGACGGGCCTAAAAATAGGGAAAATAAATGAATTAAAAAATTTAGCAGAACCAATAAATCATTTCAGGTCAAGAACTACTATATCAGGAGATAAAATGAGTTTATCTTGGGATAGCCCCAGGAAGTGCCCGGATGGATTCAAAAATACCATATCCTAAACCTTAAAAATTATAATGAGTATGATGGAGGAGGAATTATAATTTTATGAGGTCGATCTGGAGGGTGAATAGTGTTAAAAAGTCAACTGTTGAATTTTGACTTAAAATTTTATGTGAGCCCTAGTTACACTAATCGAGAATTTTTAAAATTGAAATGAGAATTTTTGGAGGTCCAAAGAATTTTCTATGAATTTCTAAAGCTAAAAGTGACATAAATTGATTTTTAGCCCTTAGATCACCACGTGTCACGATCTAAAGCAGCCCACCTATGCATAAATAAGAGGTTACACATGTGAGAACCTCACATGTGCCAAAACATTTTCTTTAACCTTGAGCATTCCCTAAAGTCGATGCCAATTCCACCATTTCCTTACTAAATTTCTCCATTTTTTCTCCTCCAAACCCCATACAAATTACATGAAAATAACCCTCCATCATCCATAAATATCAATTCTTCAAAGAAAAGTGATAAAATGAGCTTAAATAGGGAGAATTGTCACTTGAGTGAATAGTGACAATTTGGTGTGTAAGTGGTCTAAACTCACTTTTTATTTTTGGTATAGGTAGATTAGAGTATTCTAAGAATTTGTATAGTTTTAGATTTTCATTTGGAGCTCTAGATCATTTTTGGGAATTTTTATAAGGTGACATTTGTGTATGTTTAAGGTTTGATCATCTAAGTGAGGAAACCCAAAGGGACAAGCATAAAAGTCATGGAGAAAAGGATGTTCTCATATGCTAGGTATGTAGAATAGGTTAAATTTGATATGTCTTATGTGTATGTTAAATTTTGTGCATAAAACTTATATGGAATTACATAACTTTAGGTGTATGTATG
The DNA here is from genome assembly GCA_948208565.1 of Hura crepitans. Taxonomy (NCBI): domain Eukaryota; kingdom Viridiplantae; phylum Streptophyta; class Magnoliopsida; order Malpighiales; family Euphorbiaceae; genus Hura; species Hura crepitans. Next base: position 8,799 of record CANXYI011602554.1, on the reverse strand, counting down.
GCATTTTTGTAAAATGATAGGATAATGGTGTTATTGGCATGAAAACAATAAGTTTGGTATGGTGATTTGGAAAGAAATGCATGTGTAGGTGTGTAGGTGTGTTGTGGCCAAAATGTGTATGGCATTGAGTATGGCATGTGTAAGCATGATTATGGCATGTTATGTGACGAAATAGCACGCTTAGGAAGAATACAAACTATACCCTAAAATGAATCTTAGATAGTAACATATTTGATATCAAAATATGGTGAAATGGAAGTAAAATGTACAAGTATGAAATAGATGGTATAATGGCATGAATTTGTGCCTTGTGATTATGTATGGTATATAAGTGAATATGTAAAGGAAAGGATGAAATTTGAACTTGGCATGAGTTGGAATTGGAAGGGCACAAAATATAAAAATGACCAAATGAATAGTGTCAGCTATGAAAACTGACCATATGAATAGTAGCTTTGCGACCGTGGGCAAAGTTATGGTAACTTGTGTGCATTTTGTCTTAACACATAATCAAATGGTAAAATTAAACTTGGGAATTAATAATATTAAGATTTATAGTCTAAGTTAGTCATTGGCCCATTAATTAGATACCTCTTAGGTGGGTTGACCGGTCAACTAGGGAGTTAGCAGTTGCTAGGCAACTTGGTCCTTTTAGGGCCACTGCTGTGTGTTGGTTATGATAGGTGCAGCCACTGAGGTTCTGACATGAACCCTGCATAGAAAGGTATTAGGAGGTCCACCTAGATTGATCCCTACTACCTGTCTATCTATCTATGGATATTAGGAGGTCCCACGGGGCTGATCCCTACTATCCACCCGAGATGATTGTGATGTGATTTGCCCACATTGGGAGGTCCACGGACTGATCCTTACTATTAGTTAGTTTGGTATTGGGAGGTCTATAGACTGATCCCTACTATCGTGCGAGGTAGGTACAGCTACCTAGGTCCAAAATATGGGTCATTATCCATTGTTTTAAAGAGTTGTCTATCTGTTATAGGCCTTTAATAAGAATAAATTGGACTGAGTCATAATTGAATAATAGAACTTAATAATACACTGGTCTTAGAGGAGTTAGGATGAATATGATGTACATTGACTGTTGCATATGCTTGTATGCATGATAAACATATTATATTTGGCTTATTCCACCATTGAGTTTCATACTCGGCGTGTCAGTCTTCCGATGCGCAGGCTATAGCACGAGTGATGATCGACACTAGACATCATCAGTATAGCTGCTGTCAAGTCTCTTGGTACCTTTTATTTTCTTTTTGAATTTTGTATAGATACACTCATGTATATAGGGATATTGTAGGTTATGGGATGTCTGTTCAACTGAGAATGATAAATTGATATGTATGCACAATTTTGCATGTTAATATAAACCTACTTGTGTATACTTGTATGTTGATGGGTCTATGATCCTATGATTTATGAGATATGTATATTGCTGATGACTGTGGTGATCTAGAGGACTAGAAGGGTTCAGATGAGGGTATGTTGGAGAATTGTATTTAGAAGTGTTTTTCTTTATAAGTTTATTTGGGATTTGTTACCGAGTAGCCATTATGCTACCTAATTTTCTGCAATTATTTGGTAGTGACAAAGTGGAATCTTTTAACTGACTAAAATAAGCAGTAATAAGGGGATAAAAAATTAGAAATGGAATAAAGGCATGTTTGGTCAATGCTAGTTAAATTGGGTAGAAGTTAAACGAAAGGCTCCCGAGGAAATCCAAGGATGGGTGACCTCAGCAGAAAGTAGCACACCTTGCTTGTTTTAGGTAGAAATGGATAGGGGGTGTTATAATATGTGTAATTATTTTTACTTAATTCTCTTCAGGGCCATACTAAAAAGGCTAAACTTATAGATACTGGATAGTGGGATCTAGATTGTGCAATGGCCCATATTTTGGACCATGGTAGCTGCACCTACCTAACTCCTTTTGATAGCAGGGATTAGTTTATAAGAACATCCCAAATCGAAGTGGCAGGGATCAGTCTTAGGGGACCTCCTAAAAGAAAGGATAGTAGGGATCAGCCTCGTGGGACCTCTAAAATCCAAATCATCAAATCATCATAGGTGGATAACAAAGATTAGCCTCATGGAACCTCTTAAATCCAAAGCACATATATGTAAGCAAGGATAAGCCCATGTGGACCACCTAATACCCGGGTGTGTAGGGCTCTCTATCAGAACCTCGGCAGCTGCACCTACCATCATATGTACATAGGTAATGGCTCAAAAGGACCAAAACCCCTAGCAGCTACTAATTCCCTATTTGCCTGCTCAACCCATCTAGTAGGAGTCCAACCGATATGGGCTAAGTCTAATTACAAGTTTACTTACATAGTTATAAGTCATTCGTCTCTAATCATAACATTGCTTATACTCTTCATATTTATGGGCACATTTTCATGGTTACATAATCAACCATTACATTACATTATCACTATTATTTTATCATTTGTTTAGTTATTCCTATGGCCTTAATTCTTAAACCATTATTCTTATACAACCCAACACAATTGCATCAATTCCCATTACTGTTACCATTACCAACCTTACCAAATTCAATTACTCAATATCTTATTTACTTGCATTACTTCACCAATTCACTTTTATGCACCTAGTCACTTCATGCCTTACTCTTATTATCATTAGTCATCACTTTCACATACATGGGCATACTTTTACGCATTACCATAATTTAGGCCATATCATATGTTATTACCAACCATTATTTTCCTTTATAAGCTTCACCTTATAACTATTTTTAATGCTCACATTTTAGCCTATTTAGATCACTAAGTCTCACTAAACACATTTGCACACTCACATTCCCTTCATGTACGCCATTTAGCCATACCTCAAGCACACATATGCATATGCATTTCTCGCACACTAATCACACATATAGGCTTTTTATAGTCACATTGAAATAATTACATAAGTATTATACATTAATATGTACACATACACATGCCTTTACACTTCCATACACACTTTTAAACACTAAGTCATACACTTACACAATTACACACATATATTACACTAATTCACTTACCTAAGGTGTTAAAACACCTTAATTCACCACTTCAAGTCCTTGGTTGCTTCTTTTCTCCAAGCTTTTCCTCTTTTCCTATAAACATACACATTTTAGGGTTTAAATTTTAAAAAAAAAATTCTACACAACATCAAATGGAAAGCCAACTACATGGTTAAGCTAGGCTCACTTAGGACTACCTAAAACAAAAATCAAATATGGGATAAAAACATTTACCCCTAATTTTAACACTATTCTCCAAGTGTGTATATCTCACTTTTTAGACTCTATTTCTTATTTCTATCAGTTAAAATAACTTTTAAAGACTGTTAAGGCAAAGAACCATATAAAGTTTAGGGGAATTAGACTAGAATTATAGGAGAAATGAAGAAAAAATGAAGGGGAGAGAATATGAAGATGGCATCAGCTTTTAATGGTGGAAGGAGAAAGATGGACACTTTGGCACATGTGACACCCCCCACATGTGCCAAGGCTTTTATATTAAACATTTGGATGGCTCCGATTATGCCACATGTTGATCAATGACTTATTTTAATTCTATTTTATTTTAAACTTTAGAAATTCAAAATAATTTCTCAAGACCTCCAAAAACATGATTTTTATGCCAAAAATTCTCAATAGTGCCTATGAAGGGCCTCGTAAAATCTCAGGTCAAAATTCTGAAGGCAATTAAGGTTACTATTTACTCACGTAGTTAAGAAATTCCAAATAAATATCAAACAACCTTAAAAAAATTAAAATTCCTTCACCAATGGACTTATTAGAATTTTTGACTTTTAGGTATGCTACTTTTAGGTCCATCCGGGCACATCCTAGGCCATTGCCGACACAATGGCAAGTAAGGCCACTATTCACTAGTTTTTGCCCTAAAATGATTTATTCTTTCATTTTCATCATTTTCTAGCTCATCAAAGTTTTACAACTATTATTTCCCCTTTTAGCCATTATAAAGTACTCGATGTCCCGGGAGATACTATTCATGCCTCAAAGGTACTATTCATGAAATTGAGATTTATAAGCATCACAATCCTTCTCCTTTTATGATTGTCCTTGAAATTACTTGGTGAAAATAAATGTGGATATTAAGCTTTCATTTGCTCCTCACTTTTCTAAGTGGCCTTCATCTTTTAGTGCTTCCATAGCACTTTCACCAATGGTCATAGATTTGTTCCTCAATTCTTTGATTTCTTTGGCTAATATTTATACTGGCTCTTCCTCATAAGTTAAATCTAGCTACACTTGAATCTCTTCTACATGTATCACATGGGTTAGGTCAGATCGATATCGCTTCAACATCAAAACATGGAATATGTCATGGATCTACTGCAATTATAATCGTAAGGCTAGCTTGTAAGCTATTAGTCCTACATGTTCTATAATCTCATATGGACTGATGAATCTTGGACTCAATTTCCCCTTTTTGCCAAATTTGAGTATGTTTTTCCATGGCGACACCTTTAGGAACACTTTTTCACCAATCTCATATTCAATATATTTTTGCTTCAAGTCAGTATAGGATTTCTGCCAATCTATAGTAGCCTTTAATATATCCCTTATAATTCTAACCTTTTCTTCAGCATCCCTAATCAAATAAGGTCCCATGAGCTTACTCTTACCTGCTTCACTCCAATAAAGTGAGTTATACACCTCTTTCCATGCAGTGCCTTATAAGGAGCTATGCCTAAGCTAACTTGGTGGCTATTATTATAAGCAAATTCAGTGAAAGATAAATACTGATCCCAACTCCCTTTAAATTCAATGGCATAACTTTGCAACATATCTCTTAATACCTATATAACCCATTCTGATTGCCTATCCGTCTATGGGTGAAATGCTATGCTAAAGGTTAGATGAGTACCCAAAGCCTTTTACAGTTTCTTCCAAAATTTGGAAGTGAATCAAGGGTCTTAGTCTAAAATAATGGCAACTGGCACTCTGTGCTATCTCACAATCTCCTTAATGTACAACTGTGCTAGCTTATCCAAGGAGTAGTCCATTTTGACTAGGATGAAATGAGCTATCTTAGTTAGCCTATCCATAATCACATAAACTACATCGCATTTACTTCTAGTTATCGATAATCTCATAATGTAATCTATGGTAACTTTTCCTATTTCCATTACAAAATTACTATAGGTTGCAGCAATCCAGAAGGAACTTGATGTTTAACTTTCACTTGCTGACATGTCAGGTATCGAGCCATATAATTTGCCACATCTCATTTCATTCTTGTCCACCAATAGTGGGATTTTGGATCTTGATACATCTTCATGCTCCCTAAATGTATAGAATATGGGGTATCATGTGCTTCTTTCAAAATCTATGTTTTTACTTCTTCTATCTCAAGTACACAATTTGTCATGGAAGTATAAGCATCCATTTACCTTAACTTCAAACTCTGTAATCTTCCCCACTTTGACTTTACTTACCACTTACATAAGATGCTCATCCCACACTTGTGCTTCTTTTACCTCTCATTTAAAGTCAGATTTTACTTGCAGTTCAGCTAAAATTGCATCACCCTCAGTATACTTCATCCTAGCATTCATGGCTTTCATAGTAGCTATAAACTTTTGACTTAAGGCATTAGTAATGATATTCACTTTCCCTAGGTGATAGTGGATTAAATAGTTATAATCCTTTATTAGTTCCATTTATCATTGTTGCCTTAAGTTTAACTCTTTTTGGGTAGGGAGGTACTTTAAGCTCTTATAGTTTATGTAAATGTAACACCTCTGACCATATAAGTAATGTTTCCACACTTTTAATGCAAATATAATGGCTATTAATTCCAAATCATGTGTTGGGTAGTTCCATTCATGCGGCTTTAGTTGCCTCGATTAGAAACTTCCAAGTCCATTATGTGAAACGTCACTATAAATCACATAATCCTTCCCTTGCTCAAGTTGAGTGAGGATTAGAGCTTCAGTCAACATCACTTTAAGCTTTCCCAGCACTTATCATCCCACACAAATTTCACATCCTTTCACAACTATTTGGTCAATAAAGCTGTAATTAGTAAGAAGCCCTTCATAAACCTTCTATAATAACTAGCTAATCTTAGGATGCTTTGAATTTTAGTCACACTCCTAGGAGGATTCCATTCCAATACAACTTTAACCTTACTAGGATCAACCCTGATGCTCTACTAAAACTATATAGCCTAAAAAGGCTGCCTTATTTAGGTAGAACTCACACTTACTCAGCTTTGCATATAGCTATTTTTCTCTTAGGTACTGTAACATAATTCTCAAATGCTACTTGTGTTCTACTTTGCTCCTGGAATACACTAAAATATCATCTATAAAGACTACAACAAATTAGTCTATGTATGGCTTAAAGATTTTATTTATCAGGTCCATGAAAGCTAAAGGGGAATTTGTGAGCCCAAATGCCCTCACTAGGAACTCATAATACCCATATCTAATTCTAAATACAGTTATAAGAATATTTGATTCCTTAATTTTCAATCGATGATACCCTAATCTCAGATCAATCTTGGAAAACACACTAGCACTTTAGAGCTGGTAAAAGAGATAATCAATTTTAGGCAATAGTTATTTATTCTTAACTGTCACCTTATTTAACTGCCTATAGTCTATACGTAGTCACAGTGATCTATCTATCTTTTTCACAAAGAGCACTGGTGCTCCCTATGGTGAAATACTCGGCTTAGTGAAGCATTTATCAAATAATTCTTACCATTGCACCTTTAACTCTCTCAATTCTATAGGTGCCATCTGATATAGAGTAATGGATATAGAAGTAGTACCAAGATACACCTCAGTCTCAAAGTCAAGCTCTCATTGCGGGGGTAATCCTAGCAGCTCATCTAAGAATACATGAGGGAATTCTAACACTACTAGCATCTAGTTAAGGCTTGATATTGTATTATTTGTATCAATTACATGGGCTAGGTAAGCTTTCCATCCCTTTTAGATATGTTGCCTATTTACTACAGCTGAGATAAGATTGGGTAAGGAATTTTGCTCACTAACTACTATCACCTCATGTCCCTCGACTGTCTTAAGGGTAAGCCTCTTCTGCTCACAATTAACCATTGCCTAATATTTAGATAACCAATCCATACTAAGGATAACATCGAATTCATAGAACAGGAGTTCAATAATATCAGCTCAAAATAGTTAACCTCGAATTACAAGAGGATAACATTTGTATACTCTATTCACTATCACACTCTGCCCAATCGGGTTGCTAACCAAAATGTCTAAATCTATAGGTTCAGGTTTTAACCCTCTATCTCATACTTGTGTAGTGCAAATGTATGAATGAGTGGATCTTGGATCTATCAATGCCAAAATAGATGCATCAAATAAAGAGAATGTACTAATAATCATATTGGGTACCTCAGCTTCCTCATGAGCTTAGATGGCACACTAGCAAGCTGGTGCTTGAGTCTTTGACCTAGTCCTTTGATTGGTACTCAACTTGTCATTCTTATTCTCTTTTTGGCCTCTGCTGGGTACTAAGGATAAGGCTTAGAATTGGGTAGTAGCCTCTACCAGCTTCTTGGGATAATCCCCCTAATAGTGATCTCTAACTCCACACACGAAGCATTCTCCCTATCTCATCTGCTAACATGGTCCCTAGTGTTTCCTGTTACATATCCCACACACTAGAGGTGTACTTCTCGCTATAGATACTAGAGCACTAGAGGCTTATTGTAATGGTTAAGGTCTAGATTGAGAAGCATAACCTCTAGGACTATTGTAAGGCTTAAGAACCCTTCTACTTTTGGCCTACATCAGGTACTAAACTAGTCTAGCTTGTAGTAAAAGGCCTATTTTTCTAGAAAAGCTCTCTCTTTTCTTTCACTATCTCCTCCATGACATATGCTACAAACACCAAAGAGGAGAGTTCTCAAATCTTTATGGTGGCAATATGCATCCTTAACTCTATATTGAGGCCCTTTTCAAACCTCTTACATCATTCTTCCTTAGTAGGCACCAACTCCTCAGCATATCTACTCAAATGAGCAAAGTCCTTCTCGTGTTCTGGCATGGATCTTCACCCTTGCTTCAAATCTAGGAACTCTTGCGTCTTCTTATTAAAGTAAGTTTCTAATATATACCTCTTCTTGAATTCTTAGGGGAAAAAGTCCCATATGAGGTCGACTATAACCTTTCTTCTTTATGTGGTGTCCCACCAGTGGAAAGCCTTTTCCTAAAGGAGTGAAGTGGCACAATTTAACTTTTCCTCTAGGGTACATTTTAGTTGCTCAAATATCTTGATGGTCTATTCTAGCTAGTACTCAGCCTTGGCAGCATCATCCTTAGTTATTCTTATAAAATCTAGGGCCCACATTTTCTTAACCCTCTCTAAATATGCCTTTTACAATGCTACAGGTTATGGAGGTTGTGTTGGGGCTAGAATTGGTGGCAGTGAAGTAGCAGCTACAATAGTGTGCCTCAATAAATCTAGTAATCTACTGTAGTAATGCTACTGAGGCCTATGCCTATGCCTAACGTGCTGCATCAGTCAATACTAGCATGGCTACATTTGCTTATGGCCCATAAATCATTGCTATGGCATGGCTTGCCACCTCTTCCCCTACAAATAAATATATATATATATCTATATATATATATACACACATACATATACATATGTATATATATACACAAACATACATATATATATGTATATATATATAGATACATACAAATATATTTATATATATATATATACATACATATATATATGTATGT
>CANXYI011602458.1:0-14709 GCA_948208565.1 Hura crepitans | reverse complement strand
TGTTCCGACCATCTCATGCCTTCCACCATACCTCACTTTTCCTTTTCATCTTTCACACCATTTAGGCTTAGATTATTGTGTACATGTCATTCCTAATGAGGTCTCATACAAATCCATGCCAACTTACACAAACATGCAACTTTCATACACATACATATACCTAAATACACAAATTCATAAAACAACATCCTAAAGTTACCTTAATTTCCTCTTCAAGCTTGGCCATCTCTCCCTTCTACATCTTTTTCTCCTTAGTCTACAAACATAAACATATGACATATTTAAAAATTCACCAAAAATCCTACATGTAACCAAATGAAAATCTAAGCTTGCAAACACCTTAAATAATCTAATTCCCACCTTAAAAATTATTAAAAATTAAAAATAGCCCTTTTTGCTTACCTTGGTCACTATTCACACCACCAAAAAAACTCTCTCTTTAGCTTTCTCAAGAAGATTTCTCACTAGAGTTAGGATGAGAGGAGCATGAAGGCAATTTTGGTGGTATTTTATGTGAATTTTGGGGTAGTTTAATGGTTAAAGTGAAGAATGAATTCTTAGGGTTTCATAAAGGGGTTGGTGTTAGGTTTTAGGGGAAAAAAAGGATTGAAGATGGCTATTTAAAAGTGTTAGAGTCCTTTTTTAAGTATGAGATAGATGGCTAGATGGTTGCCATGTGACAAATGAATGGCTAAGATTTATTCTTGGCTAAATTCCTTCTAAAAATTCATATCTCATGCTTAAAGCCTCCAAAAATTTACCTAATAGGTCTAAAAATCATCAAAATCAGTGTTTTGATTTTCCCCCAAAAATCAAAATTTTCTCGAAAAAATTATTTTTTTGGGTAAACACTTTATAAATTAATTTCGTTTAATTACTTACTAATCTCAGAAAATTCCAAAACTAGTTCCATTGTCTTAGTTAGAATTTTATACTAGCAAGTCATGCTATTTTTAGAGTTTTCTAAGCACTTACAATTTTTTCATTCAGCTTCAACTAAGTCACTATTCACGGGACACCGGTAAGCAAACTTTGTAGTTTATTTTAACCCCTTAAATGACTTCAATTTGGTCCTAAATTTCACCCATATTTATATTTTAATCATTTCTATCATCCTATGGCCTTAGTGCACTTCGGGTTTTTTAAAAGTACTCCTCACCATTTAGTGGCCCTTATTTAAAATATCAAAAAATTACAGGCGTTACACAATTCTCCCTTCTTTTAATCTCAATTAGCATCATTTTAAATACCTATAAATCACATAAAACCATTTTTCATAATCCTCTAAAAACACGAACTCGAAAACTAGGAAAATTTGATTAAAAACATAACTCTTTAACTTTACCCGATTTAGGAAAAATACTTCTCGATATCCAAAAATTCCAATTTCAGCACTAATGGAATATTTGAGTATCATGTTGTATAAATCTAAAAATTTTTTTTAGCAAAAATTGAATATTTTACAGTTTAACTAAAACTAGATCACTATTCACTTGACATTGCTATAAAAATTTAATTGTCATTTTTAACCATCTAAACGACTTCATTTTCACTTCAAATTTCACCCAAAATTATATTATGATTAAAACTTCCATTTAGAAAGATTAGTGTAACCCAAGTCTTGGGAAACACTATTCATATCTTGAGAAGTACTATTCATAACACCGGAATTTTTTGGGCATTACATTTTTTCCACTCTTAAAAGAAATTTTGTCCTCAAAATTACCTAGTTTAAACAAGTAAGGGTATTGCTCCCTTATATGAAATTTACTCTCCTAGGTAGCCTCTTCTATGCAATGGTGTCTCTGAAGCACTTTTACTAAAGGCACTATCTTATTCCTTAACTCCTTAATTTCTCATGCCAAGATTTTGATTGGTTCCTCCTCAAAAGACAAATTAGGTTGTATCTCTACTTCCCTTATTGAAAAAACATGTGAAGAATCTAATCTATACCTTTATACACGTGGAAGACATCATGTATTTGTTGATGCTCAAGAGGTAAAGCTAGCCTATAGGCTATTGGCCCCATATATTCTGTCACTTCGTATGGACTAATAAACCTCAGACTTAACTTGCCCTTCTTGCCAAAATGCAGAACATTCTTCAAAGGTGACACCTTAAGGAACACTTTGACTCAAACTTTATACTAAACATCTTTCCTCTTCAAGTCAACATATGTGACACCCCTTACCTGATTCATTTACCAAGTCCAAATAAGAAATGACACACAACTGATATCTTATCTCATATTATAAAATTCATATGAAAACAAATCTTATTTTTAAAATGTACTTTACATGCATAAGATGTCAAAAATACTAATAATCAAAAATCATTTTCTTAAGTTCATTATTGGGGTCTTTGTGTTGAAATTCTGATAGCATAATGGCTGATCAGGGCACTATCCTAAATAGTAACTTGCAAAATAAAAACACTTCTATATCAAATCAACTTATCACAACTGCTTCTAGGTCCATTTGACCTTCCAAATTAAATCTCATCTTCACAAATCAACACATGCTTAATAAAACCACATACACCATAAACCAAATCATACATGTAAGACAAAAAATATTTATAATAGTTTACACCAATATATACTTTACAGTATAAGCCCAACCCTTTAGCTATACAAGAGTGTTACTAGTAATATACATCAGATAACCATACTAAAATAATATAATATTAGGAGAGATTTTCTCTTAATTTGTCTTTTGTTATTGAGATTGACTACAATCTTGTTTGCCTTAACCTATGAATCACACAAAAATGACACACTAAGTGAATGCTTAGAGGTGTATTCAAATTAACTTATGTATGCACACATGCATTCATTCACAAATAGGTACATGAACACATAAATATTTGACATAGTATGTATAAACATATTATCATGAAAAGCATAAGTCATATGCATGTATAACCCACCTCATGAACTCAACCATGTACATTTAACTATTAAAGTTGTAAAATGCCTTAATGGATTCCCGAAGAAACCTAATAAGCGATGCACTTCCTGCTAGGTCACCCCTCATGAAATTTCTCTCATGTTCATTCATTTAACTCTACTTATTCTATACTATTTAATCCTATTTGATTCCAAATTCAATTCTATCAATTCCTATAGTTCCTTGAGGTTCATGTCATAGTGTTCATGCCAATATAGAGCAATTTTAAGTCAGTCAGATTTTTTTCAAAAATTTGGCAGCATAATGACTGTTCGAGTTCTTATCCAAAAATTTCACCCTGTAAAACACTTTTATATCATATTCTCACATCTCTTAGTCCTTTTTAGCCCCTAGGTATCAACCTAACATCTCCATTTTATCAAACATCAACACAAGCCTCATGCCACAACCAAGGAAAAACTCAAATTTCAGCCTCAGGCTCATATAACATCAGCACAAGCCATACATATTTAAAAAGATTAATAACTTGCTAATTACAACATAGTTTGTACTCTTATAATTACATTATATGCCTCTTATATACATAACACCCATTTCCCACCTAAGTACATACAGTGTAAAACTATACAAATGTACATTATCCACCTTCTAATGAACAACCTCTGAACTTCGTTGCATGCTTTACGAGGCTACATCCTTGTCTTGGTTACTTGCACACCAAAATAGGTACATTAAGTATATAATATACTTAGTGGTGAATTCAAGCATTTAAAACATGTCCAATAATTTGTCCAGTCATATGTAATCATATTATTAACTTATTCAACTTTAAGGTACAACCTAATTACTAACATGCAAAATTACCAAATTGCCCTTATAGGTGTTCCTATCAATAAATTATTCAGTTGATCATGTTAACTCAAGTAAATCATAGCTTTACAATCATTATTAATAATTTCATGCATAATCTTTAATCATTAAGCCAAATATTATTACACATGTAAAATTACCAAAATGCCCCTATATTACGTTGTAATGCCATATGTCATCTATATTGTTCTTATTTAATTTATCTCAACTAGCCCATCTAGAAAGACGACACTGAAAGACACTAGACCTAGAGGGAATAAAATAGTGCAGTGATCTACGTACTGGACCCCAACCACTGCACCAGCCTAAAAATAAATCATACCACCAAAGGTGTGAATGACAATATGTGGACTGCCTAACAAATTGGCTTATTTAACTGGCTAGTACAGTGGTCCTTTAGGACCTTGCCACTATATTAGCCTTATTTAAAGATTAAAGATGTCACAAACTAGTCTACCTAGCAAACTGATATGTTTGTCCGACTAGTGTAGTGGCCCTCTAGGACCCACACTATTGCATTGGCAAAGATTAAGTGAATGCCACAGTCTGGCCTGACTAGTACAGTGACCCAAAATGGACCTAAGCCATTGTACCGGCCCTATCTAAAAAATAAATAGTGTTACAACTACTAAAATCCCTAAGTTAACCGATCAACCCATCTAGTGGGTGTCTAACTAGTGGGCCATTTAACCTCAATTTATATCCATTTCTTTACTAATCAACTTTTTATAATATTCTTAAGTCAAAAATAGAGAGTTATTAATTTTATCATACAGTCAATTTTTTAGCACAGACAGTTATAGGCCTTACCGGACAGTTTTATGTCACTTTTATGATAGTATTTTAGGCACTGTTTTAACCAAATTTTAATTCATAAACTCCCTGGTTTTATTTCACATTGAATTATCATTTACAATCAATTTACTATCTATGGGAATTATTGGTTCAGGTAATGGTCATTTTAAGACAGTTATAAGCCCTTTTCTTACTTTACGATAATCAGTTTAAGGCTCATTTCACCACATTTTTAAGTGTAACTTTCATTATTCATTTCATACATTCATAGGCCTAAAGCCAACTTCAATTAGGCCACTTAAAAGGCCAAACAATAGGCATACAATCCACTTCATGTAATCACACCTTAATAGCCATTTTAGGCACATTATTTACTTATAAGCCATAGCCCTTAAAGGCAAATTATAAGCCACTTTTCAAACCCCTTTTTTTAGCCAAGTTTAAGTTCATTTTTCATGCCAATTGTTAACCATATTTGATGTCATTATTAATCATATATATCAACCTTAGTCTATGCCATGCTAACTAAGCTAAATAAGCTTTCATTATCATAGCTTATCCTTACACATTGTTCTCGAGTCATGGCCTCTCAATGACTTTAGTCATGCATTTTACTAACATTTATCATACATTCATACTTTCATACATAGTATAAGCAATTGCACACACACACACACATTCACCTTTAACTATTAATTCAAGCAATACACACACATATACTCATGCTAAAGCTCTTGGGTTCTAAAGGGTAAACATGCCAATCATAGTTTAAACACTCTAGCCACATGATCATTCACTATAAATCATCACATTTACCATGCCATAGCACTTGAAATCATCCTAACTAAGCCACTCATATGCATTATAAGCCTTAAACCTCTCGGCCATTCCCTAAATCCATACTAACCACATAAAAATCACTTTATACACACTAGCATTCCACATTATGCAATCATGCAAGCATATATAACAACTCAAAACCATCTAAACCAACCTATACACACAATTTAATCCCCCAATCCTCTCGGCTACTAGCAATCCATCCTTATCACAATTTCATTTTCATTAAAGCCATTCAATTAACATTCAATTAAGCCATATACTATAATACTTCAATGTAACTACCTATCCAAGCCAATTCATGTACTTAAATCATTCTTAAACCAAAAAGGGAAGCTACTGATTTTAGGGGCATGAAGTGAGTACTTGAATTCACATACCTTACACTTACGCAATGAGGATTATACACTTCAAGCTTCTAATACCTCAATTCCAACCCTTCCATGAAAGATTTTTCTTCCCTCTTTCAAGCTTTTCTCTTCTTAAATCACCTCAAAAACCATTAAAACATATGGTATTAAACCTTAGGCATCCTAAATAGCCATTAATAGCCTAAAAGAACTAAGGAAATCCAAGGAAAAAGCCATAAAACTCACTAAACTCACTTGTTAGACTGCTTTTGACCTTGCTCCCTTTGCTGAATTTTAATTAATTCTTGAGAACTCCTTTTCCAAAAATTATTTTTCCCTCAATTCCCTAACATATGAAGATGAATTTAGGTGAGTAGAATTCCTTAGAACAGAATGAAAAAGATGAAGAAATTACCCTATTTCCCTCTTGATAGCATCGGTTCCAATAGCAAGGAGAGGGAAAATTTAATCCTTCTATTTAGTGGAAGTATCCACTTGTCACTCCCTTTTACCACTTGGCATGCCTTTAAGCCAGTTGTCCAAGTGTGGGTGGGTCCCACAGCCACTTGAACCATCCTAAAACTACTTAGTTTTTAGTAAAATTTTGAAAATTCACCAAAATTCACACAGACTTAAAAAAATTAAATCATTTATTATAAAATTCATGTTTTAGTCCCATATATATGCTCATAAATTTTTGCGGCCAAATTCCATCGATAGGGTAGTTTTCAAACTGCCTTGATTTGCATGCTAAAAAAATTTTAAGAATTTGCAAACGACCTCCGAATTCAAAAATTCTTTCACCAATGAACTCAGTGGAATTTTTAAGCTTCAAGGTCTAACATTTTTGGGTTTGTCCGGGCACATTTTGGGTCATTCCCAGCCTGAAAAATTTTTATTGCATAGATGGGTAACTTACAATCCGAAATAAATTATTAGTTCCACTAAAATTTTAAATTTTGCCTTTTTCATCAATTTAAAGCCCCTTGAAGTTTCATGACTAGTGCCACTACCTCGATTTACATGCAAGTGACCTCGCACCATGGGCACACTTCCCGGGCCTAGTGGCATTATTTATGGAGCCTTAAAACACGGGTATTATAATTTCATTCTCAAAATTACCTAGAGCAAATAAGTGTGGATACTAAGCTTTCATCTATTCTTTTGGCTTCCAAGTAGCTTCTTCAGCATTATGGTATCTCCATAGCACTTAAACTAGTTATATGGACTTCATTTCGAAACTACTTTACTTCACAAGCCAAAATTTGAATTGGTTCCTCTTCATAACTCAGATTATGCTATACTTCAATGTCTGCCATCAAAATCACATGTGACGGATCTGATCTGTACCTCCTAAGCATAGAGACATGGAAAACATCGTGTATCTATTTTAGCTTAGGTGGTAATGTTAGCCTGTATGCTAGAGGTCTAACCCTTTCTATAATTTCATAGGGTCTAATAAATCTAGGACTCAATTTCTCCTTTTTCCTAAACATCAGCACCTTTTTCCATGGAAAAACCTTTAGGAATACTTTTTCACCCACTACATACTCAATATCTCTCTGCTTTAGGTTAACATATGATTTCTATCTATCAACTACTACTTTTAACCTTTCCCTTATTATCTTAACTTTTTCCTCAGCATCTCTAATTAAATCCATACTAAAAATCTCACTTTCCCTAACTTCACTCCAACATAAGAAAGTTCTACATCATCTACCATATAATGCTTTATTTGGTGCATCCCTAAGCTAAACTGGTAACTATATTATAAGTAAACTCTGCCAAAGATAATTACTGGTCCCAGTTACCTTTAAACTCAATAGCACATCCTTGCAACATATCCTCAAGTATTTGTATCACCCTCTCTGACTGTCTATCAGTCTAAGGATGAAAAGTTATGTTATAGGCCAATCTGGTGCCTAATACTTCCTGTAATTTCTTCCAAAATCTAAAAGTGAAGCGAGGATCCCTGTTAGAAATGATGGTCACTAGCCCACCATGTAACCTGACTATCTCATCCACATATAATCTGGCCAATATCTCTAGGGAATAATCCATTCTGACTAGGATAAATTGAGTTATCTTTGTCAGTCTATCAATAATCACCCATCCAGCATCACATTTACCTCTAGTCAAAGGTAAACCCATCACAAAATCCATTGTCACCTTTTCCCATTTCCACTCTAGCATTGTTGTAGGATACAACAATCTAAAAGGAATTTGATGTTTAACTTTCACTTGTTGGTATGTCAAACACCTTGCAACATACTATGCCACATTTTTTTCATACTAGGCCACCAATAATGAGACTTTAGGTCCAAATACATTTTTATGCTCCCAAGATGCATGGAATAAGGAGCTTTATATACTTCTTTTAGTATCTACAACATCAAGTCATCTATACTAGGTACACATAACCTATTCTAATAATACAGACACCCGTCTTCTATCAACTCAAACCTTGTGGCCTTCCCTTCTTTAGCTTTACTTGCCATCTGAACTAGCTGTTCATCTTTCATTTAATTTTCCTTAATATGCTATCTAAAATCTAGTTTCACCTATAATTCAACCAACATAGCATATTCTGGAGTGTACTCTAACTTGGCATTCATAGCTTTCAAGGTCATCATAAACTTCCTACTCAAAGCATCTACCACCACATTTACTTCCTTGAGTGGAAATCAATCAAAAAATCATAGTCCTTTATCAATTGTAACCACCTTCTCTATCTCAAGTTTAGTTCCTTTTGAGTAAGAAGGTATTTTAGACTTTTATGATCTATATATATGTAGCATTTCTCTATATACAGATAGTGCCTCTATATTTTCAAAGCAAAAATAAGAGCAGCTGGCTCCAAGTCATGAGTAAGGTAATTTTTCTCATATGGCTTCAATTGTCTTAAAGCATAAGCTACTACCTTCCCATCTTATATTAACACACAACCCAAGCCATTCAATGAAGTTTCACTATATGCTATAAAATTCTTACCCTATTCATGCTGAATCAGGATAGGAGCTTCTATCAACATCCTCTTTAATTTCTTAAAGCTAACTTGACACTTATCGTCCCACTCAAATCTCATATTCTTTCTAATCAATCTGGTCAAGGGAGTGGTAATGATGGAAAACCCTTTTACAAATCTCTTGTAATACCTAACTAATCCTAGAAAACTTCTTATTTCTATTACATTCCTAGGTGGCTCCCATTCTAACACTACCTTTACTTTACTAAGGTTAACTTTGATTCCCTCTGCTAAAACTATGTGTCCTTAAAAAGCAACTTCATTCAGCCTAAACTCACACTAACTGAGATTGGCATACAATTATTTCTTCCTCAGGGTTTATAACACAACCCTGAGATATTGTTTATGCTTTTCTTTGTTTCTAGAATACACTAGAATATCATCTATGAACACCACCACAAATTGATCTAGATAGGGTTGAAAAAACCTATTCATCAGGTTCATAAAAAGTTATTAGTCAGCCAAATGGCATCACCAAGAACTCATAGTGCCCATATCGAGTTTTGAAAGCAGTTTTAGGAATGTCAGCTTCCTTAATTCTCAATTGGTGATACCTAGATCTTAAGTCAATTTTTGAAAATACACCTATAGCTCTCAAATGATAAAAAAAATATATCCTAGGCAATGAATACTTATTCTTCATAGTCATCCTATTCGGTTGCCTATAATTAATATATAATATGAGTGACTCGTCTTTCTTTTTTTATAAATAGCATAGGTACTCCCTAATGAGGATCACTGGGTCTAATAAAACCCTTGTCTAACAGGTCTTACAACTATACTTTCAACTCTTTTAACTCAGTAGGTGTCATCCTATAAGGTGCAATAGATATTGTAGCTATACTAGGATATACCTCAATCTCAAAATCCAATTCTCTTTGAGGTGGTAAGCTTGGTAACTCATCAGGGAATACATCAGGAAATTCAAAAACAATTGAAATATGTTCTAAACTAGAATTAAAAACATTCAAGCTAATAGTATAGGCCAAATATGCCTCACAACCCTTCTGGAGAAGTTTTTGTGCTTTAACAATAGAGATAAGATTATTTAAAAGACTTCTCTCAACATCCACTGTCACTAGTTATCCCTCAAAGTCTGAAGGGTCAATTTTTTATGTCTACAATCAATAATGGCTTAATGGTCAATCAACCTATCCATTTCTAGGATCACATCAAAATCATTGAAAGGCAGATCAATCAAATCAGTAAAAAATCTATACCCTTAAATCACTAGAGGGCATTGCCTATACACCCTGTTCACCATCACACACTACCCTATAGGATTACTAACTCTAATGTCTACATTAACATGTTCAGGCTCTAACCCTCTATTTTATGCTTGTGCAGTATATACATATGAGTGTGTAAAACTAGGGTCTATCAAAGCCAAAACTAGAACATTAAATAAATAAAAAGTAATAGTTATGACATTTGGTGCTGCAGCCTCTTCTCTATCTCTTATAACATACTGCTTGGCTGGAGCACGAGCCTCAGATTTGTTACCTTGGCTAACACTAGGTTGCTCTCCTTTTTGTTACCTCTAACCCCTATTCTAGGGTACAACATTAGATGCTTGTGTCTAAGATCCCTTTGATTGTCTCTAAAGACATTCTCTTTTAAAATGATCTCTGGCACCATAGTGGTAACACTTTCCTCTTTTGGCCAGTCTACATTGCCCCTAGTGTTTCCTTTGACAAGTATACCCATAAAAGCTTGTCCAGACCTTTGGGTCTATACCTATCTTTGCCTCTAATACCCTAACTAATACTGGGACCTAGGTTAAGATTATATCTATGCTTGATGCTCTCTCCTCTTCTTACCATCCTTCACACTGCACTAGATTGTCCCACAATGAATTGCCTCTTTTCCTAGAAGAAATCCCTCTTCTCTTACATCATTTCTTCTATGTCATATGCAGCTGACACTAATACTGCAAAATGTGTCTCTTAAGGATTTGCTATCTACATCCTTAGCTTCACATTCAGTCTTACCAAGAATCTCTTACATTTCTCTTCTTCATTAGGGATGAACTCTTTAGCATACTTCAGGAGTGTGGTAAAGTCTTTTTCAAACTTAGACACTATTCTCCTTCCCTACTTTAAATCTAGAAATTCTTATGTCCTCTTATGCTTGTAGGAGTCAAGAATGTACCTTTTTTTAAACTCTATAAAGAAAAATTCCCAAGTCAGCTCTACAGGTGCTTTTCTTCTCTTAATAGTGTTCCACTAATTATAAGCTTCTTCCTAGAAAAGATAAGTGGCACACTAAAGATTTTCTATTTCTGTACAATTTAACTCCTCCAAGACTCGAAATGTCTTGTCTAGCTATTACTCAGTCTTAGCAGCATCATCCTCCTTCCTCCCTAAGAAATCCATAACTCTCATCTTCTTTAGCCTTTCTAAAAGAGTTTTCTATGGAGGAGCTAGTGGTAGAGGTGGTACTAGAGCTGAAAGAGATAGAGGTGGAGTAGTAGCAGTAGAAGTATGTATGAGCAAATTTATTATCTATTGTAACAAAGCAAGAGATGCTTTTACCTGCTATTAACTAGGCACTTGTGGTTTGGCTACCGTGCAACATCACTGGGTTTAGGTACTAATGCATTGCCTACCCTTTGTAAAGTAGTAGGTGCAAAATTAGCCACTTCCTTAGCCTCTCCCTTAGGTACCTTATCAGCCATGTGCTTACTGCAAAAGGAGTAACTTATTAGCCTTGTTCAGTACAACAATTCAGAGAAATTTAAAACTTAGACCTTGCACTCATGTACTTTACCTAGGAACATTAAACCTATGCTCTAATACCATAAATTGTAACACCCCCTATAGGATTTCTGAAGAAACCCAATAAGCGGTGCACTTCCTGTTAGGTCACCCCTCCTAAAATTTCTCCCATATTCATTCGTTTAACTTCTACTTATTCTATACTATTTAATCCTATCTGACTCTAAATTCAATTCTATCAATTCCTATAGTTCCCCAAGATTCATGTCATAGTGTTCATGCCAATATAGAGCAATTTCAAATCAATCAAATTTTTTCCAAAAATTTCATAGCATAACGGCTGTCTGGTCCCTATCCAAAAATTTAACCCTGTAAAACACTTCTATATCATATTCTCACATCTCTTAGACCCTTCTGGTCCCTCAGGTACCAACCTAACATCTCCATTTTATCAAACATCAACACAAGCCTCATGCCACAATCAAGGAAAAACTCAAATTTCAGCCTCAGGCTCATATAACATCAGCACAAGCCATACATATTCAAAAAGATTAATAACTTGCTAATTACAACACAGTCTATACTCTTATAATTACATTATATGCCTCTTATATACATAACACCCATTTCCCACCTAAGTACATACAGTGTAAAACTATACAAAATGTACATTATCCACCTTCTAATGAATAACCTCTGAACTTCGTTGCATGCTTTACGAGGCTACATCCTTGTTTTGATTACCTGCACACCAAAATAGGTACATTGAGTATATAATATACTCAATGGTGAATTCAAGCATTTAAAACATGTCCAGTAGTTTGTCCATTCATATGTAATCATATTATTAACTTATTCAACTTTAAGGTACAACCTAGAGTACTAACATACAAAATTACCAAATTGCTAGTATAGGTGTTCCTATCAATAAATTATTCAGTTGATTATGTTAACTCAAGTAAATCATAGCTTTATGATCATTATTAACAATTGCATGCATAATCTTTAATAATTAAGCCAAATAATATTACACATGTAAAATTACCAAGTTGCCTCTGTATTATATTCTAATGTCACATGTCATCTATATTGTTCTTATTTAATTTATTACAACTAGCCCATCTAGAAAGATGATACTGATAGACACTAGACCTAGAGGGAATAAAATAGTGCAATGATCCACCTACTGGACCCCGATTGCTGCACTGGCCTAAAAATAAGTCATAGCACCAAAGGTACGAATGACAAGATGTGGTTTACCTAGCAGACTGGCCTATTTAACTGACTAGTATAGTGGTCCTCTAGGACCTTGGCCACTGTACTAGCCTTATTTGAAGATTAAAGATGTCACAAATTGGTTTACCTAGAAGACGGGTCTGTTTGTCCGACTAGTGTAGTGGCCCATCGGGACTTACGCCACTACACCAATAAAGATCAAGTGAATGTTATAGTTTGGTTTGACTGTTCGACTAGTACAGTGGCCTAAAATGGACCTAAGTCACTGTACCGACCCTGTTTGAGAAATAGACAGTGTAGTAGCTGCTAAAATCCCTAAGTTAACCTATCAAGCCATCCTATAAGTGTCTAACTAGTGAGCTATTTAACCTTAATTTATATCCATTTCTTTACTAATAAACTTTTTATAATATTCTTAAGTCAAAAATAGATAGTTATTAATTTTATCATAGAGTCGATTTTTAGCCCGGACAGTTATAGGCCCTACTGAATAGTTCCGAGTCACTTTTATAGTAGTATTTTGAGGCATTGTCTTAACCAAAATTTAATTCATAAACTCCTTGGTTTTATTTCACATTGAATTACAATTTACTATCCATTTACTATCTATGTGAATTATTGGTTCAGGTAATGGTCATTTTAGGATAGTTATAGGTGCTTTTCTTACTTTATGACAATCAGTTTAAAGCTCATTTCACCTCATTTTTAGTGTAACTTTCACTATTCATTTCATACATTCATAAACTTAAAGCCAACATCAATTAGGCCACTTCAAAGGCTAAACAATAGGCATACAAGCCACTTTATGTAATCACACCCTAATAGCCATTTTAGGCACATTATTTACTTACAAGCTATAGCCCTTAAAGGCAAATTATAAGCCACTTTTCAAACCCTTTTTTTTCTAGCCAAGTTTAAGTTCATTTTTCATGCCAATTATTAATCATATTTCATGTCATTCTTAATCATATATATCAACCTTAGTCTATGCCATACTAACTAAGCTAGACAAGCTTTCATTATCATGCTTTATCCTTGTATATTGCTCTCGAGTCATGGCCTCTCAATGACTTTAGTCATGCATTTTATTAACATTTATCATACATTCATGCTTTTGTATATAGGATAAGCAATTCCACATAAACACATTCACTTTTAACTATTAATTCAAGCAATACACACACATATACTCATGCTAAAGCTCTTGGGTTCTAAAGGGTAAACATGCCAATCATAGTTTAAACACTTTAGCCACATGATCATTCACCACAAATCATCGCATTTACTATACCATAACACTTGAAATCATCCTAAATAAGCCACTCATGTGCATTATAAGCCTTAAACCTCTCAGCCATTCCTTAAATCCATGCCAACCACATAAAAATCACTTTGTACACACTAGCATTCCATATTATGCAATCATGCAAGCATACAAACCAACTCAAAACCATCTAAACCAACTTATACACATAATTTAATCCCTTAAACCTCTTAGCAACCAACAATCTAACCTTATCACAAGTTCATTTTCATTAAAGCCATTCAATTAACATTCAATTAAGCTATATACTATAATACTTTAATGTAACTACCTATCCAAGCCAATTTATGTACTTAAATCATTCTTAAACCAAAAAGAGAAGCTACTAAATTTAGGGGCATAAAGTGAATACTTGAATTCACTTACCTTCCACTTAAGCAATGAGGATTCTACACTTTAAGCTTTCAATACGTCAATTCTGGCCCTTCCACAGAAGCTTTTTATTCCCTCCTTTAAGCTTTTCTCTTCTTGAATCACCTTAAAAACTATCAAAACACATGGTATTAGATCTTAGGCATCCTAAATAGCCATTAATAGCCTAAAAGAACTAAGGAAATCCAAGGAAAAAGCCATAAAACTCACTAAACTCACTTGTTAGACTGCTTTTGACCTTGCTCCCTTTGCTGAATTTTAATTAATTCTT
>CANXYI011602421.1:0-12011 GCA_948208565.1 Hura crepitans | reverse complement strand
TATCCATAAAAATATTAATAATCCCAAGTCTCCTACTTTTTGTGGTCATTCCTTTTCCATAAAATTTATTAAGATTTTTTCTTACTATGGACATGTTTATCTAATTAAAGAAAAATCAGAAGCCCTTAAAATGTTTAAAATTTTTAGCATTGATATTTAAGAAATAATTAGGAAAATTTATAAGATCGTGATATCTAATCATGATGGTGAGTATATGTGAGACCCCTTACTTAATTCGATTGTCGAACTCGAATAAAGAATGACACACAACCATCATCTATCTTTTTACTTATTCGGTTTACTAAAAATCTTTTTTTCTTTTTAACCAATTACATATTCTCTTATCATATAACTTATAAAAAAAGTCTTAATAAGAACCTCATTTGAGTTTTACTAATGGGGTTTTTGTGTCAAGAATTTAATAGCATAACAGTTGTACTAGGACACTATCCTAAATAGTAACTAGTATAAAAATATATCATAACATAACCCATCATCATCTTGGTCCATTTGACCATCAAGATTGAACATCATCTCATTCACATTTATACATAATTATGAACACTTGTCTTATAACTGATCCAATCCATACAAACATAATAACTCATAAATTATCATGTGTTAATACCCATTAATCGCACACACACACATACACACACACACACACACATACACACACAAGTTCACATAAACTTTTGATAGATTGCGGGCCTATAATCCATCCATTGATATACATTAGAGTGCTTATACACTTTATTCTTTTCTTTATGTAGATAACACACAAATCTATATAAAAAACATCATCTTCATATAAGCCCGTGTCATCTGTAACCTGGAGCTTTTTTCTTTTGAGGTATCCAAATGCCTACACATTGCAAACAAATGATGCACTAAGCTTTACAACTTAGTGGTGTATCCAGTATAGTATGGCACAATCATTTCCTTTTCAATTTATATTAAATAAGTTAAATTATGAACATTCATAATATACTAGTCCACTATGTTAAAAATATATAGTACAACATTCGTAAAAAGGCATAGGTAAACAGAACATTATCAAGTATTTAAAATCTAAACGTACAACTTTTTCATTACAAAACAAACATGCAAAGGAACCATCACCTCATTTGCATGATTCAATCACAGTTGCTTGTACATAAGCAAAATAAATTCATACACCCCATGATTTCAAACATCATTACTATATTTAACTTAATCATTATCATGCCTTGATTTTTATTTTAACTCACATGCATATCATGCATAAAGCAACAATTTCATAATCTTTATCTCATAATAGGATCATACATATCTCATCATAAGCATACTTAGGCATTTCAACATGCATTCATAAATCATCATCCGTTAAAATCTAAAAGTATCAATATTCAACTTATTTCATGGTATACAACTTTATATGTAAAGTGCACATGTGGCATAACATGGCATAAATCATAAACATAATCTATTACAAGATCATGAATTGATATTAAAATTTATTCATTACAAAAACAATTAATATTCTTCATTAAAATCCATTTATTAGGCCTATATCCAAGGAAACATGTACTCTATGGATAACGGAGTATTAGTGGACCACAATAGACCTCAGGACCACATAAGCCCCACACACATTAGACCCGAAGGTTGAAAATTAGTATAAGATCCTGAGATCAAACATATGGTAGGCTAGTAAGACCCCTATGAACTCGAAGGTCTATATACCAATGTGGATGTGAAGATCAAACATATCATGAGACCTAAAGGTCAAACATGAATCATGAGTCCAAGTCCAAGCATAAGATAAGTTAATGGACTTACATAGCATGATGGCCAGTATGACCATTTATGAACCCGAGGTTTATCTACCAATATAGATCCGAAGATTAAACATATAGCCTTATAGGTCAGACTAAAAGTGGACCTGTAGACCAAACATATCAAGGTACCGAAGTACCTTAGTAGCTACTATCACTCTTAGTTAATTGACCAACCTATCTAGCTAGGTAGTTTACTTGTATAGGTTATTAACGAAATTCACTTTTAGTTTCACTATCTTAAAATAGATTGAGTGAATTTTATCTTTAATTAGGTCATGAAATAACCCTAGGCAAAATATATGTTCTTTACCATTTATTAATCCCATTATATTACCATTCATGCAACATGAGCACATTGATTAATGCATTAACATATCCATTTTATATGCATAATAAACATTATCATGAGTATTTTACTCTTTTAATCAATTTAGGCTATTCTTGCCTTATATTCACATTATTATATCATAAACAATTGATGAATGCCTAAAGCACCCATCAGTTCCAAGTAAGCCTTTCATCCATATGACAAGCTCATCATGTAATATGGTGTTTCCCAACTACCATATGCCACCCACATCATCATTTCATAAATTATATATTAATTTCCATATTAGGCTATTTAGCTATAACATAGTCTCATAATGCATTATGGTGTTTCACAACTACCATATGCCATCTGCATCATCATAGCATCTTTTTTTTATGCCAATAGTTAATATAAATTCTTATTATATTACATATGTCATTACATATTCACATGATTATTCTCATCTATATGGTCATGCATCATTCATGGCAATATAATAAACAACATACACCAAAGTATAGGCCATAGGCCATTTGGTTACAAAATCATTCATACGTATCCTCTTGCATTTTCTCATATTACACATTCATTTTTCATGCTCATCATCATTTACATATATTGCATTTCATATATTATCCACTCCATGCTGTATATAGAGCACACACATATATAATTGCATATGGGCTATTCGAACAAGCCATCACACATGCAAAAATATTACATTTTATCATATTTCACACAACATCTCAATTCCTCATACTTATTATCAACCATGTTTTCATACATCTTCCATAATGTCTAACATCAAAGTACATATACATATGTATACCAATAGGTTATTCAACCATCAAGCCTTTAAGCATCCATTACAATTAGTCAATCATGTTACACATCCTTTCTCATTTACATTTAAACATAAACATCAATTTATTGATGTACCTCAGCATGTATACGTAAGACATATATACATTTGACACATGTATTAGGGCTATTCGACCATCATGTTCTCTACATATATTTTCTTAACATGATAAAAGCATACTCATAAGTTCATTCATTCAGTTACATCCATATATGTGCATACCACATAACTAGCATACATACTTAGAACATAAGAGCATTTACATGCATTATGAACATAACATATTACATATCTCATCTCATCCTAACTCATTAATATATACCACATATAACAACATAACATGCCTATCATGCATTTTTAAAATATACACACACATGCATGCCTCTTTAGCTTAACTGAACTACATGCATCATCAACGCATTTGATTATTTTAATCTCATAATTAGCTTAACATACATCCAAAATATTATGTCATGGTTGTATGCTTTAAATATGACACCTCCTACTGGATTCCTAAAGAAACTCGACGGGCGATGCGCTTCCCGTCTGGTCACCAATCCTAGAATTTCTCTAGAGGTAAACTCTTTAACACTTATGGATTGTTCTAAAACTCTATCAAATGTTGCTTAGATTTTAAATCTAATACTTAATCATATTTATAGATGGTCTAACAGACTTGAGAAACTATTCACAGACACTTTTCAAGTTATCAAAAATTGGGCAGCACTTTTTTCACCTATTAAAAGCATTTCTATAGCCAAAAAATCCATTCAACTTACCTAATCAACATCAACACACATTAAACATATCAAAATCACACATATAGGACCTCAAACCCACAGTTATCAATGCCATAAGCAACTCAAATAGACCAACACCTATTATATACATCACATCCATTGTTTATATACAGACATAGCAGCTCCTAAGCATGCTAACCTATACCTACAAAATTTACATGAGAGCCACTACTAAAAAGAAAAATAACTCTATTACCTTTCATCACTTGTATTGCTACACTGAACGATCACTAAGGTTGGCCTACTTATCCTTGCTACCTATGCACCATAACATAGGTACACTGAGTATAAAACTCAATGGTGAATTTAAACCATTTAAAACATGTCATATGCATTAATACACACAAGCAAGCATATAATAGTGGTGAAAATCTAATGTGTGGGTGTTATGCCTGGTGAGTAATGCCATTTAGATAATATGCCATGTTTACTTCAAAAATTTCCAAAATGCCACTATGTCTCATTTATTTAATCTATCATAAAAAATTATCATCAATTATTCTAGATTTGCATTTTTATCTATCTTAAGTCCATTTGATAAGCCTGAATAAATAGACAACACTTACAAATACTAGACTAAAAGGGAACTAAAAAATATGAAGTGGCCTACATTTTGGACCCCGACTGTTGCATCAGCCAAATACATCCATAAGGATCAGTTCATAAGAACATCCCAAAGGGTAAAAATAATGAGAAAATATGCATAGGGATCAGTCTGTAGACCTCTCAATGGCAACATATCATGTCAAGAACATTCATCCTTATCTACCCAGTAGACTAGTGTAGCAGCCCCTTTAAGGACCTTCGCCGCTGTATCGGCATAGTTTGATATATAGTCAATAATGTTAGCAATATAGAGTGTCTACCCCATAGACTAGTGTAGTGGCTTAATTATGAACCTCAACCATTGCACCAGCCTAGTCTGATAAATAGGCAGTCGCAATCCCTAAGTTGACTAGTCAACCGATCTAGTAGGTGTCTAACTAATAGGCCATTTCACTTTATTTTAAGTTTATTTCTTTATTGATAATATTTTTATAATATTCCAAGACTAAAAATAGATAGTTTCAATTTTTATTTGATAGTTAAATTTTGACTTGGACAGTTATAAGTCATTTTTAGCCCTACTAAGCAATTACGGATCAATTTTCTCAATTATTTTAACTTATTTTTGAAAGCATAACTAAAGGCATATTAAATCTTAGTCTAGTCCATTATTTTGGCTTTATTATTCACATGCTAAGCAATTATTTTAAATAGGGTTATAAAATAATTTTCAATGAGACAGTTATAAGTCATTTTTATACTTTATGATGGCCATTTTAGGTTCATTTTAAGTCCTTTTTAGGTCCTTTTTCAGTCCCAATCGCACTCATGGTCATGCATTATCATGAGCCTAAAGCCAAGATCAACAATATGTCTTAATTTACCATAATAGTGGGTTTCATACTTTATCACATAAACATTGCAAGTTAGGGCACTTTAAGGTACTAATTTCGTGCTAAAACTAGTCCATTTACAAGTCAATTTTTCATGTCATTTTAAACCAATTTCAAGTTCATTTTTCATTCTTTTTCTATTCTTTAAAAGTGTCCCATATTATATCCATTTCATGCCATACTAATCATGCACATTCACCTAGGTCATGCCATATAAAAATTGCCACATTCATGCCAAATATTTCATGCTACATTACACACATGTACATGCCAAAACATACCTTATTTTAATGCTATGTTAGCCTTACATAGCTCTCAGCCATTATTCCCAATTTGCCACACACATGCTTGTAATCACATTTAAGCAAACATACACACACTTTAACATCACACAAGTATGTCTACACATACATAATGCCATTGCCATACAAACTAGGCCAATATACAATTTGATCATTATTCAGCCATATTACACACATACACACACATAAGCTTTATTCACAAATTCCTTCACTTACACCTAACATGCCATCATTAGGAAGCCATATTCCATGCAACATGCCAAGCACACATGCCATACACTTAGCCTACCCACCAAAGAACCTCTCGGCCTAATGAAGGCACACACCAAAACTCATAATTCTCACCATATACATATATAATTCACGCATTTTTCATGTCATATCCCTCAGAAAATCATGCCCAAATCACATTAACAAGCTATACACATGCATATATCCATGCATAAACCTCACGACCAAAAGGAGAACTTACCTTTCCATGTGTTTCTTTCCTCAAATCAACATTCTAATCATGTTTTACATACAAAATTAACCTAATTACATGTCTAAAACATCAGTTCACACACATTAGCCACTTTTCCCACCATTTCCATATGAGAAATCCTAGCCTATTACATATGAATTCCATCATTCATGCTTTAAATGCCTTAAATTCACTTACCTCACCATCAAAGAAGTTAAATTCTTCACTTTAACCTTGGAAGAAACCAAAGCACGCCTCAATTCTTCTTTTCCTCTATTCATGCCACTTCACCTTCAAAAATCCACCAAAAATCACACACATCTCTAAATCAAATTCCAAGCATATAAGCATTCTTAGAATGACCAAATCCCTTAGGAAAGAAATTAAAAAGTGGTGAATTACTTACACATCAAAAGTTGATTGTTAGCACCCTTTAAATGCACACCTTAGCTTCCTTAAATTTTCTTAAGCTCTAGGCACTCCTATGGCTTCTAAAACCTTCACAAAATCAATTTTTGACATAATTAGGGGACTTTTTTGTGGTAATAGGTAAGGAAAAAGCTTGCAAAAAGTAATGAAAATGGTGGGTAGAAGCTAAAAATGCCGTCGGGAGGGAAGAGAAGGGAAGTGGTGAGTGGGTATGGCTAAGTGGTCACTTAGTTATCAAATAGGGGCTTATATAGGTGGTGAGGTGGCACAGATGGGGTCACACACCACCCGGGTGTCCTGAAAAGCTTAGTTTTGATAAAAACTTTGAGGAATTTTAAAAATACTTGGACCTCTAAAAATCATTACATTTGTTTCAAAAATCCTCAATTAGTCCCATTTAGAGGCATATAAAATTTTACGGCCAAATTCCACCGATAGGATAGTTAACCAAATACCTCAATTTATATACAAAACCCCGAAATTAAAAAAAATTGCAACTGACCTCAGAATTCAAAAATTCTTTCACCTTCAGACTGAAAGGAATTTTTAACCTTTAGAGTATGACATTTTCATGTCTATCCGAGCACATCTTAGGTTATTCTCAGCCTGACTCCATCTAAGCTTATGGCCTATTAGATCACAGCATAAAATAATTATTTGTTCTTTTAAATCTTTAAATTAAGCTATTTTCATCATTTTATGGCCCTTAAAGTTTCATGACTAGTACCCTTACCTTGAACCTCGTGAAGGTGACTCGACACTCTAAGAACACTTTTCACTCTAAGTGGTACTATTCACAGACCTTCAATTTACAAGCGTTACTATTCTTCCCCTCTTAAGAAATTTTATCCTCAAAATTACTTGGAGTGAATAGGAGTGGATACTGAGTCATCATCAGCTCTTCAGCCTCCCATTTAGCTTCGTCGACATTGTGATGCCTCTAGAGAACTTTAACTGAAGGTATGGCTTTATTACTCAACTGCTTCACTTCTCTGGCCAGTATTTATATTGGTATTTCTTCGTAGCTCAAGTCTAGCTATATTTCAACACCTGTTGTTAGAACTATGTGGGAGGGATTTGATCTATATCTCCTTAACATTGAGACATGAAACATATCATGAATTTATGAAAATTCTGATGGCAAAGCTAGCCTATATGCTAGAGGTCCCACTCTTTCTATAATTTCTTATGGTCCATTGAATCAGGGTCTTAACTTCCCCTTTTTTTGAAATTTAAGGACCTTCTTCGATGGAGACACCTTTAAGAACACTGTCTCACCAATAGTATGCTTAATATCCCTCCGCTTTAGATTAGCATAGGATTTCTGCCTATCAGCTACAGTTTTTAACCTTCCTTTGATTACTTTAACCTGTTCCTACTCTCTCTAATCAGATCAACTCCATATATCTTATTCTCCAGTATAAAGGAGTTTTACACCTTTTGCCATATAATGCTACATATAGGGCCATCAACAAACTAGTTTGATAGCTGTTGTTATAGGCAAATTCAACTATAGATAAGTATTAATCCCAACTACCCTTAAATTTAATGGTGTAGCTACGCAACATATTCTCAAGCACTTGTATCATCCTTTTTGATTACCTATTTGTCTAGGGGTGAAAGGCTAAACTGTATGTCAATCTAGTGCCTAAAGCTTCATGCAACTTCTTCTAAAACCTTAAAGTGAATCGAGGATCTCTATCAGAAATGATTACCATAAGTACATCATGAACTCTAACAATATCATCAATGTACAGTTTAGCTAACTTTTCCAGTGAGTAGTCCATTCTGATAAAAAGTGAGTTATCTTGATTAGTCTATCAATAATCACCCATACTACATCACACTAGCCTCTCATCATGGGCAATCCCATTACAAAATCCATTGTCACTTTTTTCCACTTCCATTCTAGTATTGCTATAGGATAAGCAATCTAAAAGGAACCTAATACTCTACTTTTACTTGCTGGCATGTCAAACATCTAGCATAAGCAATCTAGAAAGAACCTCATACTCTACTATTACTTGACAGCATGTTAAACATCTAGCAATATACTCTACCACTTCTCTTTTTATACTTGACCACAAATACTGAGGCTTCAAGTCTAAATACATCTTAATACTACTAGGGTCCATAGAATAAGGAGCTTCATATGCCTCCTTCAATATATGTAACCTCAACTCATCTGTACTAGGTACACACAACCTACCCTAATAACATAGGCATCCTTCCTCACTCAAATTAAATCCTAATGCCTTTCCCTCTTGAACTTTACTTACTAGTTGCATCTGTGACTCATCTCTACCCTATGCTACCTTTATCTATTATCTAAAGTTTGGTTTAATCTGTAACTCAGCTAACATAACATTCTCTTTAGTGTACTGTAATCTAGCATTTACGGATCTCAAAGTCACCATGAATTTCCTACCCAAAGCATCTGCTACCACATTAGCTTTCTCCAAGTGGTAATCTATTAGGCAATCATAATCCTTAATCAGCTCCAACCACCATCTCTATCTCAAGTTCAATTCTTTCCAAGTTAAAAGGTATTTCAGACTCTTGTGTTCTGTATAGATGTAACATTTCTCACCATACAAGTAGTGGCTCTAAATTTTCAAAGCAAAAATAATAGCAACTAGCTCCAAGTCATGAATAGGACAATTCTTCTTATATGGTTTTAACTATCTAGAAGTATAGGCTACTACATTCCTTTTTTGCATTAACACACAACCTTAGCAATTAATGAGGCATCACTATACACTACAAAGTCCTTACCCTATTAAAGTTGAATTAGGCTAGGAGCTTCTATCAGCATCTTTTTTATCTTCCCAAAATTAGCCTGACATGTATCATTCCACTCAACTTTCAAATTCTTTCTAACCAGTCTTGTCAAAGGGGCTGCAATCAAGGAAAATCCCTTCAAGAACCTTCAATAATATCTAACTAATCGTAGGAAACTCTATATCTCTATCACACTCCTCGGAGGTTCCCACTCTAGCACTATCTTAACCTTACTAGGGTTTACTTTGATGCCTTTTGCTGGCATTATATGTCTTAAAAAAACTACTTTAGTCTACTAAAACTCACACTTACTTAGCTTGGCATATAGCTGTCTCTCACTTAGAGTCTATAACACAATCCTAAGATATTGTCATGTTCCTTCCTAGTCTTAGAGTACACCATAATATCATTAATGAATACTACCATAAACTAATCCAAGTAAGGTTGAAATACTCTATTCATTAAGTCCATGAAGGCTATCAGAGCATTTGTGAGACCAAAGGGTATCACCAAGAAGTTATAGTGCCTATATTTAGTTCAAAATGCAGTCTTAAGATTATCAACTTCCTTAACTCTCAATTGATGGTATCTAGATCTCAAGTCAATCTTGGAAAATACACCTACACCTCTAAATGATCAAAGAGGTCATCTATTCTAGGAAAAGGATATTTATTTATCACTATCACCTTATTCAGCTATCTATAATCAATATACAACAGAAATGAGCTATCTTTCTTTTTCACAAATAACACAGGTGCTCTCTAAGGTGAAACATTAGGTCTAATGAAACTTTTATCTAATAGTTCCTACAGTTGCACCTTCAAATCTTTTAGATCAGCAAGTGCCATTCGGTAAGGAGTAATAGAAATAGGAGTTGTGCTAGGATACACCTCAATTTTAAAATTAAGCTCTCGCTATGGAGGCAATCCTAGTAACTCATTAAGAAATACTTTAGAAAACTTAGACACTATTGGAAACTATTCAAGTATTAGGGTAAAAGCATTTGTGTCAATGACGTGTGCTAAGTAATTTTTACAGCCTTTTTGGATGAGATTCTTTGTTGTAACACCTAAGATGAGGTTGTTCATACAGTTTCTCTCACCCACAACTATCTCTATCTATCCCTCTACAGTCTAGAGGGTCAGCCTCCTATTTTGATAGTCAAGTATAGCTTGATGTTTAGACAACCAGTCTATTCCTAGAATTATGTCAAACTCATGAAAAGGTAATTCAATCAAATCCATAAGAAACAGACATCCTGGATCACTAAAGGACACTGTCTATACACCTTGTTCACATTCACACTTTGTCCTATAGGATTACTAACTTGTATATCTATGTTCACATGCTTAGATTATAGTCCTCTATCATGTGCCAATGTGGTGCATACATATGAATATGTGGATCCTAGATCTACCAAAGCCAAAACTGGAACATCCAATAAATAAAAAGTACTAGTTATGATATATAGTGCTGCTGCTCTTCTCTATCTCTAATAACATACTATCTAGCTAGGGCACAGGCTTCTAATTTGTTCCTCTAACTAGGACTAGGTTGATCTCCTCTACTCTGCCTCTAGCCTCTATTTTGTGGTGCAACTATAGATGCCTAAGTATGATCACCCTTAGGCTATCTCTGAGGGCACTCTCTCTGATAGTGGTCCCTAGCACCACAAGTAAAGCACTCTCCCTTTTTACCCAACCTACACTGACACCAATGGCTCTTGTTACAAGTATTATAGGTTGGGGGCCCATTCTTATTACTTGATAAACTAGGAGTACTAATAGCTCTAGGAGGTAATTGAGGTCTAACTATGGAAGCTTGCCCAGATCTTTGAGACTATGTTTGTCTCTATGCCTGGTGCACAATCTAGGACTGAGATGGTGTCTCTCTCTTTCTCTTACTGTCACCTAGGGTTGTATTAGACTGCCCTATAGTAAACTACCTCTTTTTTTGGAAGAAATCTCTCTTTTCTTATACCATTTCCTTAATGTCATAGGCAGATGTGACACCCCTTACTAGATTCTCAAAGGAACTCGACAGGTGATGCACTTTACAATAGGTCACCTATCCTAAGATTTCTCTAGAGGTAAACTCCTTAACACTTATGGATTGTTCTAAAACTCCATCAAGTTTTGCTTAGATGTCTAGTCTAATCCTTAATCATATTCATACATGATTTGGTAGACTTAGAAAACTCATTTATAGACACTTTCCAAGTCACAGAAAATTGGGTAGCATAACGACTACTCGGGTGACATACCAACATTTTTTTCACCTATTAAAAGCACTTTTATAGGCAAATAAATCCATAAACCTCTATCTGGACCTTTTTAGTTCCTCACTTAAACATCAAAACACATTTGACACATATCAAAATCATACACATAGGGCCTCAGCTCCACATTTATCAAAATCACAAGTAATCAAAATAAACACATCACCTAATTATATACATCACATCTAGGTTTTATATACAAATAAAGCAGCTTCTAAGCATGCTAACCCAAACCTATAAGATTTACATGAGTGCCACTACTAGAAAGAAAAATAACTTTCTTTACCTTTCAACATGTGTATGGCTACACTACACAATCATCAAGGCTAGCCTGCTTATCTTTTATACTTGCACACCACAACACGAGTACACTAAAAACTTAGTAGTGAATTTAAACCATTTAAAACATGTAATATGTAGTAATGCACACAAGCAAGCATAAAATAATGGTCTAGGTGTAGTGTGTGAGTAACATGCTAGATGCTTGATGTCATTAAGATAATGTCATATTTTCTTCATAATTACCA
>CANXYI011602319.1:0-12717 GCA_948208565.1 Hura crepitans | reverse complement strand
GGTCCACCATTTATTTTTTTGTGCCAAAAGACCCAAATAACCTTCCTGTAGATTCACACCAGATTACCATTTATTTAATTATTTAAAAACATGCAAATTATGCCATTTAAGCCATTTCTAATAATATGAGTCAATTAATTAAATTTTTAGGTTAATAAGTGATATATATGCCAAATTACCAAAATACCCCCAATTATACATATTGATAAGTTATTTAGATAAACATGTCTAATTATATATATTATCATTTCACAATATCACATCAATCTGCATATGTTGTTTATTCAATTAATTTAATAGGCCTGACTACAAAAATGACTTATCAATACACTGAACCTTAAGGGAAATAATAAGTAGTGTAGTAATCAACATTTCGGACCCTGACAGCTGCACCGGCCTGAATAAGTGGTAACACTGAAGGTGCAATGACAAGATGTGGTCTATCCAATAGACTAGTATAGTGGTCCTCCGAGACCTTTAGCCACTGTATTAGCCTTGTTTAAAGGTTAAAATGTCATAAACTGGTCTGCCTAGTAGACTGGTATGTTTGTTCGACTAGTGTAGTGGCCCTTCGAGACTTATGCCGTGCACTAATAAAGATTAAGTGAATGTCATAGTCTAGCCTAACTGTTTGACTAGTATAGTGGCCCAAAATGGACCTAGGCTACTGTACCAACCAGGATTGAAAATCAAAGAATGTAATAGTTGCTAAAATCCCTAAGTTGACCGGTCAACCTATCTAGTGTGTATCTAATTATTCCTTTACTAATTGACTTCTTATAACATTATTAGGTGAATAACAGATAAATATAAATTTTATATTACAGTTCAATTTCAGCCTAGTCTAGTATGGCCATAATTAGACTATATTATGTAATTTCTCAAAAATATTTTCAAAGATAATAATTGCCAATAGTCAAGATATATTATGGTTGATTTTATTCCATAAGTATTTCTTAAATATTTCCCATTTACTATCTAGTGGTATTTTTTATTTGGGTAAAGGTCAAATTGGAAAGTTATAAGTCATTACATTATGTTTCAATAACCATTTTTAGGTTTATTTCTCAACCTTTTTTAGCGTAGTTTTCACCATTATTTACACAAGGTTTATAAGCCCTAAGCCATATAATCACCAGGCCATTTCTTAGGCCAAAACATAGGCAGCAAAGCCACCCTACATAATGACACAATATAGCTCTGATAGGCACAATTTATAGGCATATTGTTTAATCAAAATCATAGCCCTTAAAGGCAACTTACATGCCACTTTTCAAGTCACTTCTAGTCATGTTCAAGTTCATTTTAAAGCCATATTACATGCCAATTCTTAATCTCATTTGATGTTATTTTAATTATATACAATAACTAGATTCATGCCAAACCATTTAGCCTAAACTTATCTTATACAATTATGCCATATCATGCATACACATCACTTACATGTTACTAACATTTTCATTCTAATTCCACTAGTGTAGCTCTTAGGTAATGTGATGTACACATTCAAACTAAGTATTTCCTTCACCTTACTCATACAATCAAATGCTTTTACATGACTATAACCCTTACACACCCATAATAGTTCATTTTCATGCAATCTAGGCCTGCCTAGGCATATGTTATGTCCTGGCCATTGTGAGATTCCCATACATTCATGCATCAATCCATCTTATTGCATGCCATATCACTTCTTCATACACTATAAGCCTAATATACATGTATTATCAATCCTAAGCACTACTTCTAATTACTTAATCAAGCCATATACATCCACAACATATAATAAAGCTCTCAACCACTCATACAACTCATGCCAATCATACATTTTCCCATCTATTCATAGGGGATTCCATTACATTTCAACACCAAAACCACTACTAATACATCACGCATCATAAACACACATCTAAATCCCTTCATACCTCTTAACGAATTAAGAATTTAACACTAACACCATTCTTTTGCATCAAACAGCCATCCTAAACATCTAGTTAACATTCAATTAAGCTAACACACTAGTCTAACTACACCTTACTTATATCCATCACATTTTATCATACTTAAAGCCAAAAAAAAACCTTGAAACCTTAGGGACATAAAATAAATGATGGAATTCATATACCTCTTAGTGACAAGAGCTAAACTCCACTCCCTAGGCTTGAAGAAATCTCATGGAATTAGCCTTTAAGATTTATGCAATTCCGGCCTTTCCACGGAAACTTTCCTCCAGTCCTTTAAGCTACTTCTACTCTTGAATCACCTTAAAAACCACCCATTAGAACAAATTCCAACAAATGTCGCCACTATAAATACCCATTTACAGCAAAGAAATCTCAAGGAAAATCCAAGAAAACTCACCTTGGAAGCTTGCTACCTTTGCTAGAAAGTTATCTAACCTTTGCATATTTGCTGATTTTTAATGAATTTTTGGAAGCTTCCTTTTCTATGATTATTCTTCTAGAATTACCCTAATTTCTTGTAGTGAATTTATGGGGATTAGTTTGCTGAAATAGATTAAAGAAGATGAGGAAAATGGCCTTTTTTCTTGCTATGTGGCGTCAATTCTAGGGCAAAAAGAAAGAAAAAAAATTTCCATTTATATGAGTGGATTTGCCACTTATCAAGGTAATGTGGACACTTAGCAAGGGCCTTAAGCTAGATAGCATGATACGATTGGGTCCCATAACTACCCAAAATAGCTCAATTTTTGGTAAAACTTTAAAAATTCACCAAAATTCACACAGACCTCAAAAAATTACACCATTTGTTTTAAAATTTTTATTTTAATCCCCTCTAGAAGCTCATAAATTTTTGCAGCCAAATTCCATTGATAGAACTATTTTCATACTACCTTAATTTGCATTCTAACCTCAAAAATTATGAGAATTTGCAAATGATCGCAGAATTCAAAAATTCTTTCACTAATGAACTTAGTGGAATTTTTGAGCTTCAGGTTCTAGTATTTTGGGATTTGTCTGGGCACATCCCAGGTCAATCCCAGCCCAAAAAAATTTTTATTACATAGAGGGGTAGCTTATAGTCTGAAATGAATTATTAGTTCTGCTAAATTTTTAAATTTTACCTTTTTCATCAATTTAAAGCCACTCGAAGTTTCATGACCAGTGCCACTACCTCGATCTATGTGCAAGTGACTCGACACCCTAAGCACACTTCCTAAACTAAGTGGCTCTATTCATAGAGCCTCGAAACATGAGCATTACAAAACATAGGTATGAATGATGCATATTTTTCAAGTGAAGGAAAAGTGGGATGTATTTTTTTCATGAATCATACATGTTTTCATGTAAAAGAAAATACTAATGAATGATGTATACTTTTCATGTAATGGAAGACATGTAGATAAATGAAACATGTTTTTATGTATGTGAAACATAAAGATCAATGATCAATGAAACATGTTTTCATACAAAGGAAAACATAGATATGGATGATGCATGCTTTCATGTAGAGGCTTGAGGATCATAGAGATAAATCATACTTCTTTTTCCTAAAAACATGATGCATGATTTCATTAAAGCATGGATAATAGATGAGATAATTCTAGTGAATGAATATGGTGATAGAGTGATTCAATATGATTGGGTAGATGTGTATCTATTAGAGTGATTCAATATGATTGGGTAGATGTGTATCTATTGACTGTATGCAAAATAGTTCCTAATCTTTTCTATATGAAGGAATGCAAAAAGGTATGTTTTTTACTGTGTGGTGACAAATGAATTTCTAATGAATGTACTTATGTGTATGTTTTTTCTTATTTTCTTCCAAATGAATAATGAATATGAATTGTAAATATATGTAAGACATGAGTATGACTTTTTCCTAGATGATTGAATGAATGAATCATTTCTTATAATGTATGAATGATAAAGGTAGATACATGTTAAATGATGGTACATCTTTTACTATGATGAATGAATGGTGATGGCTGATGTATAGATGTATCTTCTTGTATGATGGATGAATGGTGAAGGCTAATACATGTTAAATGATGCATACATCATTTTCTACAACAAATCAATATTCATTTTATGATGGATGTATAAAGGCAAATGTATGAATGGTTAGAATGGGTACTTCTCCTAAAATGGATGTATAAATGAGTGTGAGTAAACCTATTGTTTGTGATGTTTCTAAATGCATAAGTTAGTACATGTTTTATTATTGAGATCATTCTCCTCTTAGACTTATCATAGGAAAAGCTTGAGTTTGAGATAAGAGTGAAGTTGAGAAGTTGTAGGCTTCATTGGCGTAATAAGATTATGATGTCTCTTAAAAAAAAGTGGTCAAGTGAAGGTGATGGAAAGGCTAAAAAAGGTGTTGAGAGGTAGGTTAAGTTAAGGTGAACAATGACAAAGACAAGGATTGTGTGAAATATCAACTTGTTATAGAGGATATTTAAGCACATGGGCTGGAAGAGTGAATGATTATAAAGAGTGAGCATACATATGTATGTGATTGCACTATATGGTACTTTTGTTAAATATTTTCTC
Organism: Hura crepitans; assembly: GCA_948208565.1. Classification (NCBI taxonomy): domain Eukaryota; kingdom Viridiplantae; phylum Streptophyta; class Magnoliopsida; order Malpighiales; family Euphorbiaceae; genus Hura; species Hura crepitans. Next base: position 8,200 of record CANXYI011602319.1, on the reverse strand, counting down.
TCAGCCTATAATTGTTGCCTAGATCGCCCTTTATAGGTTTTCATTCTAGCAAGGTATGTTCTCATTTTTCCCTAGGTCACTCTTTGTGAGTTTTCAACTTATCAAGCTTTTTATTTTTTTTAGCTTTTCCACTTTTGACTAAGGCTTACAATGTGATTGTGTTAATGACTGATCAATTGATTCTATGCTTGCACCTTTTAAGAAGGCTTGATATGTTTTAGAGCTCTTACCATAAGAGATGGTGCATTTTAGATGAATAAGTAGCTTGCTACAGGTGCTGGCTTTTTGCCCCCTATCATATTGAATCATTATGCTTCTATTGAACGTCATCCTTTTGATCTTTTTAAATACTCCATTAATGATATCCCTATTATTAGTTAGTCTTAAGGATTTTCTAACACACAATTTTCTCTCAAATTTCCTTAACTTTTGCCTAGGTTCATGCTCTTAGTTGATCGACCTAGCGGGAATTAAAAAAATTCAATTTTTTCTTTTAAATGAGGGTAACCATGGTTGAAAAAGGGATGCTTAATTGTTTGAAACTTAAGTCGAATCTTTTTGTTTTTCTAAGATTTTGAGTTTAGAACTTTTTGACTTTTGGATTTTTACATAAGAACCAAAATTGTTTAACCTTTTAGTTTGATTGTCATGAGCTTTTAGGCTTTGAAAATTATGATACAGAATGAATTTCATGCTTTATGTTTTTAGCCTATTGAATTTTGACTTCTTTTATGATTGGAACAAAAAGGCATTCTTTTGGGTTTAATTAACCCTAGCTTGTTATTTTCTTTCTCTCATCTCACATTCTGGGATATTTCTCATGCTTTAAAATGAAAGATTATGTTTTGAGCTTTAAAATTATGTGTAGCAATGGTGAGCCATCATGAATTTCTTATTAACAGATATGGATTAAGTAGATCATGTTTATTTCTTTTCTTTTTTTTTAAATCTCTTAACTCACTTTTAAAAGTGTCATGCTATGCAGTGATTATGGTAAACAAAAATACTCATGAAAAGCAAAAATGATGTTTTATGAAACTTTAATTGTTCCAACATAAAGGCAAGGAACAAGTAAAAAAGAAAACTACGATGATAAGTCTATGTGGACTACTGCTTACAAGGGTTATTATGTCCATCTAGACCTCTACTCCAATGAGAAAGGTCACTTGCAAATAACTTAAATAAATAGGTTATCGATACCAAATAAGGACTCATAAGGATAGATAAAGAGGATGAGAAATACAAATAAGTGTGAAAACAAATATTTAAAGTGCATATCCACTCTAACTATGTTCTTCATAAGGAGTCAGTGCAAACTACATAACAAAATAACCATGCTTAACATAAATATATCTATATAGACTATGCTCCTCTTAAGAGGGAGTTTGTGCAGACTTCAAGATAGAATAAACAATAATGAGATAAGATCTTCCATATAGATAACATTTCTTATGAGAGGGAGTCCGTGTAGACTGCATAACAATTTTGACATGTCAATAACATGCATATTAGAGTGTAGAATAATTTTGCAACATGCTAACATCATACAAGCATATTAGTGTGGTAAACATAATACTTTAAAATGTGAAACATGAGGCAAATAGGACACTTTTATCAAAATTAAGTTCGTACGGACTACACTTCATGTATAAATTAATAAAGTAAGTCTATACGGACATCATTGTGCTAATAGATAGGTCCAAACAATTAAGACAAAAATAATACTCGTTATGACATGAAAATAGTCAATTATACCATATGAAACAACTTAAATGATGACACACTCTTGTGATTAAAGTGGGGATTACCTATAATTGCTTCACTTTTGATAGTATCAATATATATAGTGAGAGGCCTTAGATCTTACCCTCATAAGTGGACTTCATGCAATAATGGTAAAGGTAGAGTTTAAGAAGAATTATATTTAAGTGTGGGTTAATAGGACTAGTAGAGTGAATACTAGTTAGAGTCCTCTCATGGACTCATAGACAATGGGTTTATGCTCTCAGAATTGCCTCTTCTTCATCTTCCCTTATTCTTTTTCCTCAAAAGGGTATTTATAGGCTTAATATGATAGTCTAGAAGTGATAGAATCCTTCTAGGATTAGGAGATAGAGTCTAGATAGGTATCCCTCACTTTTGGGAGTTTTTTGTTGGCAAGTCCATAGGAACTTGTACAAATAAGTCTTTACAAACTTAGGCCATAGGCTTTCTTGCCAGTCCATGGGCTTTGGGCCAGGTTAATTTTAGTCCATGCAAACACAGGCATTTGCTTGTCCATGTGGATCTTAGGCTTTAGGCTCAACTAGTTTAGGCTATATATGGTACAAACCTCATAACATTAAGTTTTGATGGACTTGTGGCATGTTTATTCCTATAGGTTTTGTTTTTGAGTTGCTTGCCTTGTTACTTAAGCCTATCTCTAGTTATTATTATAGGCTAAACTATAGGTGCCTATAGTTGCCCCCATATTGGTGTGTACTGTGAAATTCTAAAGTAATAGTGCACATTAAAGTACTTGAGACATAGTAACATAATGAAGTTTTGATATTTTTTCCTTTTCACATTCTAGCTCACTATTATCATGTCTACATGATACATATTGTATCTCACACCTCCATAATCAAACATGTTGCATGTTTTCATGTCTTGCTATTTGCATCATTCATGGGTTTAGTGTTCTCACCGTTCAGTGGCCTTGTCATTTACACCATTCGGTGGCTTTGTGTTCACACCATTCGGTAACTTAGTGTTCCCACCATTTGGTGGCTTAGTGTTCACACCATTCAGTGGCTTAGCATTCACACCATTCAACAGCTTGGCTTGGCATTTATATTATTTGATAGCTTAGCATTGGCACTCTTGGGATACTTAGTCACTAACACCATTCGATGGCTTAGTCATTTGCACCATTTGGTAGTATAATGTTTGCACTATTTAGTGACTTAGTGTTCACACCACTCGGTGGCTTTGTCTTTTGCACCATTTGGTAGCTTTGTGTTTTTGTCACTTGCAGCATATATGGTTAATGTGCATGGAAGATACATGTTCTCATGTAGAAAAATATATTAGCCATTTAAAGTAATGCTTGTCTTTTTCATGCTAAGGAAAATGAATATTTTTAGGTTGACAATAGATGATACATGTTTGTCATGCATAAAGATCATATTGATGATTCAAAAAAAGATGCATTGATACATGTTTGCATATAGATAAATGATACATGTCTTTTATGAATTAAGGCATTGATGAGGGTTTATGGTCAATAAATGTTTTCACATAAAGATAAATGATAAAATAAATGATACATGTTTTCATGCAAGGGAAATATGGAGATAAATGAAAGATGCATGAAATAAGATGTATGCCTTCATGCAAAAATGTATGCTTTCTTGCATAGAGAAAACATAGAGCTAAATGATAAATGTTTTTCATGTAGAGGAAAATGATGCATGTTTTTCGTGCAAGGGTAAATGATGCATGCTTTCATGTAAAGGAACATAGTGATCAATGATGCATGTTTTCATGCAGGAGAAAACATATTTATGAATGACGCATGTTTTTCATGTAAAGGAAAAGTGTGATGCATGCTTTTTCATGAATCATACATATTTTCATGTAAAAGAAGAGATTAATGAATGATGCATGCTTTTTATGCAATAGAAGACAAGTAGATAAATGAAACATATTTTCATGCATGAGAAACATAAAGATCAATGATCCATGATGCATTTTATCAAGTAAAGGAAATCATAGATATGAATGATACATGCTTTCATACAAAGGCTTAGGGATCTTGGAGATGGATCATACATGCTTTTCCTAAAAATATGATCCATGCTTTCATGGAAGCGTGGATAATAAATGAGATCATTCTAGTGAATGAATATGGTGATAAAGTGATTTAATACAAATGGGTAGATGTGTATCTATTAATTAGGAACAAATTAGTTCCTAATCTTTTCTAGATGAAGGAATGTAGCAAGGTATGTTTTTTTCTTTTTAGTGACAAATGTATTTCTAATGAATGTAGTGATATGTATGTTTTTTCTTATTTTCTAAATGGTAAATACATGTAAGACATGATTATGACTTTTTCCTCGATGACTAAAAAAATGAATCAATTCTTATGATGTATGAATGGTGAAGTCAAATAGATGTTGAATGATGGTACATATTTTGTTATGATGAATGAATAGTAATGGTTGATGTATGGATATATCATCTTATATGATGGATGAATGGTGAAGGCTGATACAGGTCGAATGATAGATGTATCTTCTTTTATAGTGAATGAATGTTCTTTTGTGATGGATGCATGAAGGCAAATGTATGATTGGGTAGAATGGGCACTTCTCCTAAAATTGATGTATGAATGAGTGTCAGTGAGTAAACCTATTATTAGTGATGTCTCAAAATGAATGAATCAATACATGTTTTGATATCAGGATCATTCTCCTCTTAGATTTATCATAAGAAAAGCATGGGTTTTAGAAAAAAGTGAAGTTATAAGCTAGGTTAAGGTAATAAGAATAAGATGTTTCTTGAAGAAAGAGGTCAAGTGAAGGTGATGGAAAGGTTAGGGAAGGTGTTGAGAGGTTGGTTGAGTTAAGGTGAATAATGATGAGGCCAAGGCTTGTGTGAAATGTCAACTTGTTATGGAAGATATTTAACTATGTGGGGTAGAAGAGTAAATGATTATGAAGAGTGAGAATGCATATGTATGTGATTACATAACATGGTATTTTTGTTAAATATTTTCTCTTAACCTATAATTATTGCCCGGACCACCCTTTATAGGTTTTCAATCTATTGAGGTATGCTCTCATTTTTGCCTAGGTTGCTCTTTGTTTGTTTTCAAATAAGCAAGCTTTTTATTTTTTTTAGCTTTTCCATTTTTAGTTAAGGCTTGTAATGTGATTGTGTTGACTCCAAATTAATTGATTATGTGCTTTCACCTTTTATGAAGCTTGATATTTTTTAGAGTTCTCGCCACAGGAGATGACAATTTTAAATCAATAATTAGCTAGCTGCGGGTGCCGACTTTATGCCCTCTAGTGCATTGAATCATTGTTCTTCTATTGAATGTCATTTTTTTTATCTTTTTGACTACTCCATTGATGATATCCATATTATTTGCTAGTCCTAAAGATTTTCTAACATACTATTTTCTCTCGAATTTCCTCAATGTTTGCCTAAGCTTATGCTCTTAGTTGATCAACCCAGCGAGAATTAGAATATTCATTATTGTTCTTTTGAATGAGGATAACCACAATTAAAAATGGGATGCTGAATTGTTTGAGGCTTAAGTTAAATATTTTTCTTTTTACAAGCTTTAGAGTTTGGGACCTTTTTATTTTTGTATTTTTAAGCAAGAGCCAAAATTTTTTTGACCTTTTAGTATAATTGTCATGAGCTGTTAGGCTTTAAAGATAATGATACAAAATGAATTTAATGCTTTAAGTTTGGAGCTTATTGAATTTAGACTTCTTTTAAGATTTGAAGAAAAAGGCATTCTTTTAGGTTTAGTTGCCCCTAGGTTGTTATTTTCTTTCTCTCATCTCACATTCAAGGATATTTCTTATTCTTTAAAATGAAAGATCATGTTTTTAGTTTCAAAATTATGTGTAGCGATTGTGAGCCATCATGAATTATTTGTTAACAGATGTGGATTAAGCGGATCATGTTTATTTCTTTTCTTTTTCTTTGAAATCTCTCAACTCACTTTCAAGTGTATCATGCTATGCATTGATTATGGTACACAAAGAGGCTCATGAGAAGTAAAAATGATGTTTTGTTAAACTTTAATTGTTTTAACATAAAAGTAAGAAACAACTAGAAAAGAAAACTAAAATGGTCTTCACATCTTCATTGGATCCATCCATATCCTTGAGTGGTGCAATCTTCTCATTTGTTAATAGTTAGCCTATAGAGTGGTAAAGTAAATGTCAAAAAGAGAGAACCTCACTTTTTATAGATTTGTGAAATGTTAGTGATGTTCAATAATGGGTAGTATTCAAGGTAGGGTAGCACAACATAGTCTATGAGATCTTAGATGGCTCAATGAAGAGCTTTGCAATTGTCATCTAAGTGCCTAATCTCTTCGTGGTAAGCACAATATAGGTTATGGCAATGGTTAGGTGGAAATGGTAAAGAATGATGTTCGAGTATTAAAGGTCAAAGGAGGTTCTCTTTTTTTAATTCCTTAAGCATCATGGACAAGGGCTTATTTAGATAGGGAAGTGTATAGGAAATCTTTCTTAGCTCAATTATTTGGTCATTGTTTGCTCCCATGGTAAAATTTGTACTTATTGAGTTCTTTAAAATGCCTTTTTGTTAGACTTCTTGAATCCTTTTTCCCATGACTATTATTATCCTTCGTTCTAGTGCAGTAATTACCTTGCTTATCATGTCTATGGTGGCAAATTGACTCTCGCCTTTTGTTTTAGGTCTGGTTGCCATTTTTTGTGGTAAGGACTGTTAAAGGAAAGAGAGAAGTGAGTCTTTTCCTTTAAAGACCTTGAGTGAAGGATGATCTATATAGTTAGTATGATACATTGGTTAATGATTATATGAAGCATATTTCAAGCATTATGACAGTGATGCATAGTATAGCTTAATGAATGCATGTGATACTTACGCTAAGTGAGCTGTTGTTAGGCATATGTGTGGGTGCAAGTGCATTAGCAATCTTATGGAAACTATAAATGTATATAGATATGTGATGGATACATGTTATACTTATACTGGGTAAGATTGTACAAGGTGAATAAAGTCTACATGATAGATGATATATGTCTATGTATGGTATTGTAAATGTGTAGCATACATATGGATATGTGATAGATGTGTGTCACACCTGTAGTAGGTAACATGATAGAAGGTGAATGATAGGTTATACATGGTAATGCCTAAGTGTAAGTAATATCAATGGTGTAGTGTTATTCATGTGCAACATAAGTTAATATATGCATGAAAGGGAGCCTATAACTCTAATTCATACATGTGACTTCCATAATGCATGATTTGTAGATATGCCTAATGTTGTGCATGATTCGTGGTGATATATGTTAATCGCTGATTGATCTTTTAGGAGGGACCTAAAATTTATGTGATCCAGGATTTTCCACTTAAAGTCAACAAGAATTTGTACAAATGACTAGAAACAAATTCATTGTCTTATTTTATTAAAAAAGAAATTGAAAGGATTAGAAAAGCTTATGAATAAACTAAACTAAACTAATAAAGAAAACGGGAGCGGGCAGCTTTTAAGCTTCTAGATTAGGTATATGGTTGGCATTAACAAGATTTTGGATAGTATGATGAAGGTTTTTGTACTTATCTATGAGATTCAAAATATTTTGATGATAGGCACAATATAAGTAATTCTTATGCCTAGCTAAAAATGGCCCTATTAGAGGTTGTTATGACAACGGTTAAAGCTTATCTTCTTTTATGAGCTTGTTCAAGCACTAAGACATTGGTCTACTCAACTTGGAAAAGCATTGAGTGTTAACCATGTTGACATCTGTTGCTTGACTAGAGGCATTATTGCTATTATTTTTTAATCCCTTACTCTGAAAGACCATTTCTATGTCATTGGCTATGTCTTTGAGCCATTCCCATATGGTACTGCCTTTAGCAGAATGTCCAGCTTTCATGTGATTGTTGGCATTCTTGATAAACATTTTGATCTGGTTAATATCTTCGGGTTTATTTCTCATTTTAAGCACCTTGTCCCTCTATTGTTCTAAATATTCAAAAAAGGTTTCATATGATTTTTTGCACACTAGTTTTATGTCTTTAAGGGTTACCTCAAAGGTTGTATTGTTTGAGTATTGCTTATTGAATGCATATGCCAACTCTTCCTAATTTACTTTGACCTTCTTTTCCTAACTATTGTACTAGTATAAGGCATACCTAGTTAGAAAAATGGTAAACAAGCTCACAATTTTTGCTTCCGATAGATTGGTCAACCTTATGGCTACTATATATTACTTCAAGTGATTCCTTAGGTTAAAAGTTCCATCAACCAAACTTAAATTTGGCATCTTGAATTTATGGGGCATGGCATGATCAAGCTTTAAGCTGATTCCTCCTATATTAATGTCCTTGCCCTCGGTCACTAGGTGACTCATGGCCTCTAGTTTTTCATTTAGATATTTGATGTTCCTTATCATACTTAGGTGGTGGAACTCTA
>CANXYI011602207.1:0-23144 GCA_948208565.1 Hura crepitans | reverse complement strand
ATGAGACTAACAACTCTTTTAGTATCCCATATTTTAAAATTTTTCCACACTATACTTAGAAAGATATCATGACTACAATGCCAACATGACATTTAGCATTGAGTACATAAATACTATGACTCTAGAGTACATATAAATGCTTAAGTTACTATTTAAATGCTAATCATGGATATATCATATCCCAATGGTTTCTTAGTCCATATAAATCATGGCTAATGCAACTTCAGTTTCATGTGTAACTATTTTTTTAACCATATATCTTGTCAAGTAAGAACTGATTACATACATGTTGACTTTTATTCATTCTTAATCACACATATTAATTTATACATATCTTAAACATTTCATACTCTAATAACATGCATATATTTTTAGTCACTATTATCCATCGATTGTTAGCTTCCATTGATAAAATCAAATGGAAGAAATGGTATCATTAGTGCCATATGCATATCCATGTCATTACATGATTCATGATGCTTATGACCATAATTCTAAATGATTATGCATGTATTGCATCATAATAGGTTTACTTTTTTTATTTAACTATATTTCTTTATCATGTTAATGTTCATTAAGTTTACCATTATTAACTTAAATAGATCCTTGGGTAACCCACTCCTAAAATGACCCTGAGGAAGGGTAAATAGGGCTAAAAAACTATAAAAAGTGGTGGCTAGGTTAGGCTCACCAAATTCCTTACCACCTTAGAACTGAAGGCTATAAAGTATCTATAAGCTAAAAGCATCTAAGGCCTTGGCCATTATCAACTCTAAATAGTTCATATGGCACTAGTGCTGAGCTATATCTATTACAGATCTATCCCTCTCTAGCATGCCAAAGCTACCTTATCATGGATTATGTAAAAGTTTACCATATATCTCATTTCAATTATTTGGGTGCCTTATGCTATATTATCTTGCTATTCTACTAACATGCACTATACAAGAGTATTGTTTGTGCATTAGGCATATATGATTTATTGGGGTGAGTTGCCTTCCCTACTTTAAAAGAACTCAAGACTATATCTTAAGATTCACACAAATAAATGAGTTTTTAATTCATCTTTATAACATAAGACTCAGGATATTCATTTTATCATGCCTTTATATATATATATATATGTATAGACACACATACACACACACACATACAAATACATATATACATACATACATATAATACATATATACATACATACATACATATATGTGTATATATATATATACACACACACACACACATTCTAGCAATGTATTCTACTAAGACATTGTATTTCATTGTATAATCATGTTGTATATGCTTAAGTCATGTTATATGCCTATAAAATATCATCCATATAATTCAAAAGAATCAACACAAGAATTAAGCTTGTCAAGCATACATTAATAAACTAAATCACAGTTTTCATACAAAGAGTTAGACTCACTTACCTATTTACCTAGTAAAAGAAAGTGCGCTGAGAACAAAGAACTAAAAACACAAATAAACTAGTCAAATTCAACTAAAGTATTTAGGTTAAAACTAAACTTGACTCCATTCTTATTAAATATGACACATATAAAACACTAAAGTCCTATTTCATTCACTAAAAATAGATTAAGATTATATACCTAATTCCTTATGTGTAGCCCAAAATATTATTTACTCATTATGAACCATATATTCCTTTAGTTTTATTTGAAATGCCAACTGTTTAATTATACCAACACAATATATTTTGTATGTTTTCTCAATTCCCTAACTTCTAGTTCTATTTCCTTCTCAATAACCTAGTTTTTTAGAGCTATGGTGTATTAACTACACATGACTAGCATAGATATGTAACCTATGCTAGAGAATTTAAGTGGGTGGACTTAATTGTCATATTGCACTAGTTATGCTTACTTGAGTTTATTACATCTACCTATGATTGGAGATACTAATTACATTAGTTAACTTCATTTGCACCACAGTAATGTATTAATCTAACAAATGAAATTAGGAAGTAAGGTAATACATATCTTTTTGTTATACATAAAAAGGTTTCCTACCAGTGGAAGATTAACATTTCAAACACTTCAGCTAACTCATTAAAAAGGGATATGTTTAAAGTGAGACCCACTTAATTTTTGTTGATGTGTGACATATAACATGACTCTTAAATCATTTATGATTCATGGTATGGGATTTAATATTATCTTTAATTCACTCCTATACTCCACAATAATTTAATGTGTAGATATATTATCATTTCCCTACTAGACACTATACTTTTTTCTTTTTCTTTCCTTAACACTACCCTTAAATGGAAAAGAACAAACCTTAATTATCCATTATTCTATTATCTATTATAGTCTCATGATAAGATCCCACTTCTTTTAGGCTAACTGGGTTAATTACTAAAGTTAAACACATCGACCTCATAAATCTTTTGGTGCTTATCCAAAGTTCTTTTATGTACATTATAAATTTTTGTGTCTAAATTCTAAGGCATTTACCCATATTCACCATTTTGCAACTAATTAGTTAGCATTACATAACTCATTCATAACACCAAATCAATTAAAAGTTGATGCCTTGCTAACTTAAGCCTATATCATTTTTATTGCTTATAACAATTGCTAGTTTTATATATTTATATCACTAGTTAGGCATATGATCATTTCCCTCTTAATAATATAGCACTAGCATGTATGTATATTTTCACTTTACTTATCCCTCGTTAGAACTACTTAGCTATTGAGGCCTTAACTCATAACTAGCAACTTACCTAATTACATATGTTTGTTAATTCCTTTCACATTCACAATTGTAAACACACTACATTCTCAATTGTGAAAATACTAGATATGTTTTTTGCAATTATACATAAGATAGTTTTAAAGGACTAATATTTCCTTCCATGTCAAGTTTTCATTTTCCTTTCTTTCTTTTCTATCTTTTTTTGTACAATGGTCCATGCTGCCAAGTAATTTTAATGCCACTTAATCAATAGTAAAGTAATTTAAACCCCAACAATATAAAATAGAACTCTAACATTAAAGTAAATACTTACACTTTTTGTATGCCTATATCAAGATTCTGACCCATAAAATTCAAAATTCAATTTGAATATTTTTTAACTCATCATGCACTTCCATATCGCATCAATAATCTAGTGCACTTGTCAATAATCATGTTTTAGATTTGAGGATGCCTCAATAAAGAAGCTAGAGAAGAAAATGGAGGCAATAGCCAAACTTATCACAACAAGTAAGGGTCTAGACCCTAATGAACTAACCCTAGAGTCTGAGGAGATGTTACCCTCCAAATTCAAGATGACAGAACTGCCCAAGTTTGATGGGACTACTGATCTAAGGGCTTATGTCAAGTAGTATGCTATAGTTTTGCATGGCACAAAGTTTAGCACGGAATAGAAAGTGGCCTATTTTAGCTTAATGCTATAAGGGAGAGCAATTGACTGGTATCATGGGCTAGAAAGGAAAGTGAAAGAAGATTGGGGAAAGATCACATAAGCTTTCATCAACTAATACGACTGCAGCACTCACATAGAGGTTAGCATGAATGACCTTCAGTTGCTTAAGCAAAAATCCAATGGGACCCTCATAGAATATGTGTTAATATAGAAGTCAAGGGTTTTAGAGATAAGGAGGATGCTAGAAACATCAGATCAGATCTGTATGTTTATCAAGAATGCTAACTCGTACGTGAAGGATGGCTTAAAAGCAAAAGGGTTGAAGGTTTGGGAATCACTTAAAGATATAGTGATAGACCTAGAGGAAGAGTGTAATGAGTAGAAAAGAGTTAGAATGGTTCAATAATTAAAGGAATCCGAGCAATAGAAGTGTGAGTGGAATGGGTTTTAGTGGAACTAATTTTTGTAAGACTGTTGAAGTGTTTGTTGTAGCAAGGCACTATTTGAATTTGGGCAAACTGCTATCTTAGTGCCTAAAATGATTCCAAGAAGAAGTAAAAGCTTCAACCTATTCCTTTTAGGCCTGCTAAGAATAAAGGCTATCCTTGTCATAGATCAAATTTGTACTATCATTATCGCTATCATATGGGCCATGACATAGATAACTGCCACACTTTGAGGGATAGGACTCAAAACATGATCGACTTAAGACATATCTCTAATCCAAAGAAGAGATAAAAGGGTCTAAGTGCTTCTTTGAATGTTCCTCCACCTATCAACATGGTTAGTTTAGCCTTGACAGAATGGCGTGCTTCGTTACTTATACAGAAATGACTACCTAGCAATAGAGGGAAGGGTAAAAACAAGTCAAAGTTCATTTTATGTGATAGATATATGGGCTATAGACAATTAAAACTAGCTAGAGGAATAGGTTCAAGATTTGTGGGTAGATTTAGATTTAGAGTAGAAACTGAGTGAAGAAAGAGAGGCCAATACAGTGACCCATAGTGATCAAGTATTACGTGAGGTAGAGAAGGAGCCAATTTCTTTAGTTATAGAGAAAGAAGAGGATACTATGATGAAGCAACTAAAGAAAACTCTTACAGATATTTTGATCTAGGATTTGTTGTGTTAATCCTCCTTTTAGTGTTAAAAGGTGGTTGAAGTCTTGTGTACTGCGACAATTTCAACAACCATATTGCCATCTGAGCTAGTGGCAATGGTAAAAGGGGAATAAAAAGTAATGGTCAGCTTTTTTGATATAGACCTTCCACTTTAAAGGCATCACCACAATCTTCCTTTATACATAAAAAATGATGTTAATGGTAAGCACACGGCATATGTTATGGTTGATGATGGGTCATCAATTAATGTGTGCCCACTCAAAGCAATGGATATGTATGGGATTGAAGATGAAATGATCTCTCAATCTAAACTCACCATCATGGCCTATGATAACATAAAAACATAAGCATATAGGACTTTTGAAGTTAAGGTCAGAATAGGGGTGATTATAGATGATGTGGAATTTGCAGTGCTCGATATCATTATGAATTTCTCTCCACTTTTAGGAAGACAATTATTCCTTAAACTAGGAGGAGTTCTATAAACATTGTATCAGATGATAAAAATCCCTTGATAATCAAGGCTGCGAGAGAGAATTAGGTTTTGATGCTTGAGATAGCTAACAAGCCTTTTAATTGCATTCATATTGCTGGGATCTTTTCAAAAGAAGGGGAGGATGATCCCAAGGTTGTAAATATGCTAAAAATTTGAACTATTTACCCCATGCTGCTTTGGGACATGCTTCAGATGGTTTAATCTCAACCATTCAGCCTTAGGGATAGAAGGATTAAAAAGGGTTAGGATGCACAGTAGACAATTTATAGCCAAAGAAGACAATAAAGGGTATCCCACCACTAAAAGAGAGCTTTGTTGATGCTAATAGGAATATCAACTACTATAGAGAGTCAGAGCTAGCTATCACTAAGGGAATAGTCATGCCGAGGTTTGAGATATTTAGTGATGTGTTTGAATGGGCTGCAAATGAAGTAAGAGTCACTTCAGACTTTTAGGATAAACAAGTCATTACAAACCTAGCCAAGTTGGAAGTTGAACATAAGGAAGAGATTTTGACTATTACCATGCTCTAAGAAAAGGGAAAGAAGAAGTTAAAAGAAGAGAACCCTCCTAAAGACCCTTTTGAGAATTTTTATGTACCCGAGATTTTTGATAATGATGTTCCTATTTCTTTTGTTAATAAGATGAATGATTTTGCTTATTTTTGTGATATCTTAACTAACTACATCATTCATAATGATAATCATGTCACACATAACATGTTTGACATTCATTCAATCAACACTACCTCATTTAATCTTGGTACTAACAAAACTCCTAAAGAGATCTTAATTACATCTGATGTAACTCATAAAGAAAGAATTAAATTTGAGAGAATGTTAAAAAAAAAGTATGAAAAAGTCTTTGCCTAGACCTATAATGACATAATTGGGGTGGATTAAAAAGTTGTCAAACACGCCATCTACACATACATAGAAGCGAAATCGATGAAGTAGAAGTTAAAGAGAATGAGACCAGAATTAGCAAAGAAAATAAGAGAAGAAGTGCATACACAAGTTGAAGCTATATTCTTGGAAGAGGTACAGTATCTGACTTGGCTAGCCAATATAGTGCCAGTCACCAAGAAAGATGGTAAAGTTAGAATATGCATAGATTATAGGGATCTGAATAAAACCTACCTAAAAGATGACTTCCCATTACCCTACATAAATGTGTTTATTGATAGCATGGCAATGTGTAAAATCTACAATTTTGTGGATGGATATGCCAATTATAATTACATTCTGAATATCATAGTAAACAAAATAAAAATTGCCTTTATCATGAAGTGGGGGACCTTTTGCTTTAAAGTTATGCCCTTTGGGTTGAAGAATATCGGAGCCATATACTAGAGATGACCATAAGACTTCTCGATGACCTGATTCACAAAGAAGTGGAGGTGTATGTCAATGATATGATGATGATGTCCTCTAGGAGGGAAGGACATTTTGAGGCATTGGAAAAGTTCTTTAAGTAGATAGATAAATACAATATGTGCATGAATTTGAAAAAAAGTGTCTTTGGGGTAACTTCAGGTAAACTTTTAATGCATATTATGAGTCAAAGAGGAATAGAGTTAGACCCTGATAAGATCAAAGCAATTAGACAAATACTAGTCCCGAAGAAGGAAAAAGAAATAAAGGGATTTTTGGGTAAGATATAATACATCAGTAGGTTTATAGCTAAGCTTATTACCATATGTGAGCCTATTTTCAAACTTCTTAGAGAAAACTAGCCAATTAAGTGGAATGATAATTATTAGAAATGTTTCAACATAATTAGGGAATATCTGCTGACACTATCATTTTTGCAATTGCCAAGGCATGGAAAAACATCAATTCTTTATTTATCTATTGAAGAAAGCTCAGATAGGGCTATGGTAGCACAAAAAGATGAGCTGGGGTTTAGTTTGTGATTTACTACTTAGGTAAGAAGTTTTTTCCTTATTAAGTCAAATACATAGAAGTGAAAAAGATTTGCTTAGCAGTAGTGTGGGCTTTAAAGAAATTGAGGCACTATTTCCAATCATATATGGTGTAGGCAATATCTAAACATAATCCATGAAGATATCTTTAGATGGCTCCACCTTTGTTAGGGAGAATAAGTAAATGGCTTCTCTTACTTCAAGAGTTTGACATTCAGTACATAACAAAGAAGACCATAAAAGGGTGGGTAGTTGTAGAATTTCTAGCCAATCATCCATTGTAAAGTGAGAAGTTAGAGTTTGAATTCCCTGATAAAAACCTAAACTCAATTGTAGTCCAAAGATGGCAAATGTATTTTGATGGGGTAGTAAACAATAAAGGAGCAGGATCAGGAGTAATTCTAATAACCCTTGAAGGAGAAAAATTGCTGCTAGCTAAGAAGCTAAGAGTTACAAATAACATGGCAGAATATAAAGCTTGCATGTTCAAGCTCAAAGCATTATTAGTTCTTGGTGCAAAACTAGTTGAGGTATTTAGGGATTTATCGTTGGTAGTGTATCAAACCAATGAAGAATAGACCATTCATGAAGAAAGATTAATGCTTTATATAGAGTACCTGAGATTGATTAATGGACAGTTTGAAATGTGCACCTTTCGTCATGTTCTTAGAGATTAGAATCAGCTAGCAAATGCATTGGCCACCTTAGTCTCCATGTGGGATAATCTAAAAGGGGTAATAATGAAACTAGTAATCATTTCCAATTAAAAGAGACCTTGCTATAAGACAGAGCAGATAATAGAAATAGAATAGGAAAAAGATAAGCCATGGTTTTAAAATATCCAAAATTACATAAAGAATAGGAACTTCCCTAAAGAAGCCATAGACAAGGACAAAAGGGTATTAAGGAAGCTATTAACTCAATTCATTACTGCATATGGTATCTTACACAAAAGGCAAGCAGATGGTTTTTAGCTCCCTTACTTAGAGGAGAAAGAAGCAAAAAATGTCATGGAAGAAATACATGCAGGGTCTTGTGGCACACATATGAATGGTTTAGAGTTAGCTAAAAAGATCATACGCTAAGGGTTCTTTTAGCTTACTATGGACCATGATTGCTTAAAATATGTGCAAAGGTGCCATAAGTGTCACTAGTAAAGGGATTTAAGACATGTGCTAGTATCAAAACTTCACATTTTATCATCCCCTTAGCCATTTACTACACAGAGAATAGATATAATTAGAGAGATACATCCAACAGCCTCAAATGGGCATCATTTTATTGTGGTAGTTATCTATTATTTCTCAAAATAGTTTGAAGCTGAATCTTTTAAGAAGCTGGGAGTAAAAGAGATGGCCAGATTCATAGAAAAGAATTTTATTTGTAGATATAAGGTTCCATATCCTATAGTCTCATATAACAGTGTCCAATTTTAAGATAAATAATGGCACTATTATAAAAGTAAAAGATATAACACCATAAATCCTCTCCTTATAGACCATAAGCCAATGGAGCAGTCGAAGCAGCGAATAAGAATATTAAAAAATTCTAGCTAAAATAGTCATAAATTACAGAGATTGGGCTAATAAACTTCCCTTTACTCTTTAGGGGTAAGACTACGATCCGAACATCAACGGGTGCTACTCCATTCTCCTTATTGTATAGGATAGATGCAGTACTTCCGATAGAGATCAAACTCTAGTCATTAAGTACGGCAATAAAAGTAGAGATTCTAGAGATAGCCTAGGTAGAACAAAGGTTCTAACAGTTGAAAGGTTCCAACAGTTGAACTTGCTAGGCTAAAAGCTACTAAAAGCTAATTATCACAATTGATTTTTTAGAAAAGGATGGCACTAGCCTTTTTGCAAAAGGGTGAAGAATTAGAAGGTAAAAGAAGGAGGGCCAGCTCTTAAACAAATAAGGTTGGGTCTAACTGATCTGAGAAGGAAGTTCAAAATAAATTAGGAAGGACTATTCATCGTCAAGCAAATTTTTCCAAAGGGCACTAAAATTCTTATAGATTGTGATGGAAACAAGTTCAAGGAGCCTATGAACATATATAGATTAAAAAGATTCTATTGCTAAAGATAAATAAATGAGAAGAAAAAGAGAAAAATAGCACGATAGATCGAAAACTGGAAAACAGTAGCCTTGCAAAAAATGGGTAACCCGATAGGATGAAAATCAAAAAAATGCTTTCTATGCAACAATTAGGGGTTGAGAGAAAATGATCAATCAACAAAACCCATAAGGGTTGATTGAAGATAAATGTTTAAGATGTAATTAAGATCTCCCTTGATTAAACAAGGAAATGTGTTGTTACATTAATGTCCTATTGTGATTATCATAAAATGCCAACATGATGTAGCTAGATAGGACAACTTTAATAAGCATGATTGAACATTTTATAAACTAAAGGAGTACAAAGTTTTATATAAGTTAAAAAAAATTTCAAGTCTTATACCTCTTGTTGCTGCTCTCGTAACCCATCTTCAGCCATCGGGTCCAGTTGTCCTAAGAAGGGCTTGTTACCTATTCTTTATATAGATTAGAAGTCTAAAAGTTGCAAATAGCCTTGGGTACAATATTTGTCTTCAGAGGTAACTACTTCCATAGGTTGTGCTAACTAGCGATGAAGGTGACAAATAGATCTCCCCCTCTAAAAGACAATGAGCAAGTAACAATAACTTGGATCTCACCAAATTGCCTCACACGTCGGTCAGGGATGCAAAAGGTGACATTATTTAAATCAGCTAAAGGAATACAGCCTAATGTGCTGCTACACCACATGTATTGTAAAGAAATCCTAGAATTCCTAAAACTTATGTTATCATCAGTTAAAGCACCTAGCCAAAGTACCCATTGCTTAACATCTACAAAATGACACATGATGGTGAGATAGCAAATGCTTTAGACTATAAGATCCAAGGACATGAGGTGGAGGATTATCCAGTAGGTGAAGTTTCTCCTATAACTAGACCTAAAAAAAAGGCTATTAGGAATGAAAACCTATAGAGGAGTCCTAAGCAAAAGTCAAGTAAGGGGTAGAGAGAAAACTCGTAAGGGCAGTCTACCCTTAAATAGTCTACTAGGAATGAAAACCTGGAAAGGCTTCCTATGTAAAAGATAGGCTAAAGGATAGGGTAAGGGTTGTAAAACAAAACCTAAGTAGAAGTGCACTTCCATGAAAAAATTCAACTTCTCCAGACCTCACAACAATAAAGCCGAGGATTATTTTAGCAAGAATTAAGGGAAAATGATTTAAGCCCTTCATCAAACCACTAACCATGCTAAACAGTTGATAATCTCCAAAATGACCTTCAGATGAAACTGTTAGATATTTAGAGAAAAAGATGATAAATATATTCCTATATGAAAGGTTAGAATGTTTGTGTAGACTTCAGCGTAGGCTAGTAGTGTATTTAAAGAGATTGGTTTTCTCCTCGAGTCCCATCTAGTAGCCAATAATAGAGTATACTTAGTACACCAACAACTTTATATGAGTGGCAAAGAATGCAAGTCAGATATCAAGGTAGTGTATGGGAGGAATAAAATACACCTAAGATTGCAACAAACTCCTCAGATAAGGTGTATAATTCTTGATGTGAAAATTGAAAGATGTGGAATTCTGTGTCCCAAAATTAGGCAGCAAACCTAAGGAAGGACAGATTGAGATGTACTCTTTGAAGAAATTTCAAGCCACTATAGGGAGCTGGAATAAAAGTCACCAATGTGGATAGAAGATCGAGAATTTATGGAGTTTTGAAGAAATTCATCATTCATCACTGCAAAAAATACAGAAAAACTCAAGTGGCATAAGGATCTACACATACATCAGTGCATTTATAGCCTAAAAAGTAAAAAACAGGCATTTTGGATAAAAAAAAAAGACATTTTCTTATTGAAAATAGGCATTCTCAATTTGAAAATAGGCATTTTAGGTGAAAAAAGGGCATTTTGTAGATGAAAATGTCTATTTTTGGCCCCAAAAAGGCCATTTTCAATGCCCAAAATGGCTATTTTCAAAAGGCCAAAATGACCCTTTTGCTCGGGTAAAAATGGCTGTTTTTTCCTGACATTATTTAATGTTGACTTTCTCCATTTTTTTTCATTTTTATACATTTTCCCCTTTTCTCCATTTAGACTTTTCATTACAAAAACATTATATATACACAACCATGTCTCTGCGATGCCAATAGAGCAACCCATATCACCAACCCATGCCAGAGCACATGGCAGTACTGGGTTGGCTCACTGATGAGGAGGCTGAGTAGTTTTGTCACCTCTCGACTATCACATAGATCGAGAGCCACTACCTATGTATGCAAACTCTCTAGGAACTAAGCATGCTCAAGAGGGTAGACTAGTTGCTTGCACAAGTTGGCTGGTAGGTGTTCTACTTTTAGAGGTGTGCCATATATCTAACTATCACCCTAAAGTTTTTTAGCACATTTCGCTTTCAGTGAGCACACCTGAGTGATACCTCCACCATACATTTTGCTAGCCTCAGCGATAGATATCATATGTCATTCTTACAGTTCACCAAGCTACTTTGGCTACTAGCTCATGGGGATATAGAGGTCCCGAAGAGTTTTGGATGAGCAGTGGTTAGGTTAGCATGCTTTACAATGCTAGTCAAACTAAGGCAATGTCCATTAGAGATCTTGTCCACCACTACCTACCTAAAGTCTTAGCAGTAAGCTACCTAGGATGTGTCGGTAGTGCCAATCAAGCTAATCGAATCGAGCTATATAGGTATTGGGCCATAGAGGATAGCATTCGGTTTAACCTGGCCTAGACTATCCTTAAGCATTTGCACTGAGCCAACCAATCCACTGGAAAATGGATCATTATTGTAGGAGTCATTACATCATTCTACTAGGATTAGGCATCTTAAAGTACTATCTTGGTGCAACCATTGAATAGCAGCTTTGGGTCAATAGCAATGCCTATATAGCTATAGGGATCATGAAGACTAACTCACACACATCAACAGGTTACAAGTTACTAACAGCAATGTGTAGGCCGAAGAGCAATAAGGAGAGGATGATCATTTTACTATTGACCTCACTGAGCTGTTAGGAGCAAACTCATATCCTTAGTTACTAGCTTAGGGATGAAGGACAGATGAGGTAGGCCCATCTTCCTCAACACCACCTCCACCATTATTTGAGACTCTCTTATAGGGTTTAGAAGCTTAGATAATGGAGCAGCTCCATCATATCTAGATAAACCTTAGAATGAGGATTTAAGAGTCCTAGCATCAAACATTTAGGAGGCTAGACATGATAGAGGTAGAGCTCCAGACACTTCGGGATCAGAGACACCCTTCGGCTCTTTAAACCTTTTCTTTATCTTTTTTATGTATATATTATCTTAGGACACCAAAATCCTATAAATCAAAAGCTTTCATTTATAAAATTTTCATATTTTGTTCATCACATTTATCTTTTTATTAGCACATTGTTAAAACAACAAAATCAATTATTAAATAAACAAAGAAATGATGACAATAAAAATAATAATAATAATAATAATAATAATAATAATAATAATAATAATAATAAAAGAATAAAGAGAGAAAAGATAAAAAAGGAAAAGACATAAAAAA
The DNA here is from genome assembly GCA_948208565.1 of Hura crepitans. NCBI lineage: Eukaryota > Viridiplantae > Streptophyta > Magnoliopsida > Malpighiales > Euphorbiaceae > Hura > Hura crepitans. The sequence continues at coordinate 10,592 of CANXYI011602207.1, read as the reverse complement.
TGGATTTCATAACCATGACATGAATTCAAAGATGCACTCACACATAACATGCATCCATGCTACTAATGACCCCCAATGACTAACACATTTCACCTATTTTTTGTACATAAGGGGTAAGCCAAGTTTTCTATACAACATTGCAAATGATGAGCCAATACTAGTCTAACACCATTTGCTCAGTTGCAATGGCAAGAATAGAGGCTTATCTTGAACAAATTTTTTCTAAAGTGAACTTCAGATGTAATGTCTCTATCACTATTTAAAAGAAAAAATCAACTTCAGGTGCAACGTCTCTAACACTGCTCGAATTCATATGTAATATCTCCAGCACTACCTGAATCAAATTAACTTTCGGTGCAACATCTCTAGCACTGCTTGAATTCATATGTAATATCTTCAGCACTACCTGAATCAAATTAACTTTGGGTGCAACATCTCTAGCACTACTTGGATCCCATCAATTTTAGATGCAACATCTCCAGCGTTGCCTGAACCAAGTCATCCTTGGATGCAATGTCTTTAGCACTATCTAAAAGAAATAAATCAACTTCAGATGCAATGTTTCCAACCTTGGCTAAAGGGAAAAATCAACTTTGAGTGCAACATCTCTATCACTACCCGAATTCAGGTTTAATGTCTCCAACACTACTTGTATCAAATAAACTTTGAGTGTAACATCTCTAGCACTACCCTAATCCCATCAACTTCAAGTGCAACTTCTCCAGCACTACCTGTATTAAGTCAACTTAAAATGCAATGTCTCCAGTACTATTTGAAATAAATAGTCAACTTTAGGTGCAATGTCTCCAAGCACTACTTGAATTAAATCAACTATAGATGCAATGTCTCTAGCACTATCTGAAGCAAAAAATCAACTTCAGGTGCAATGTCTTTAAGTACTGCATAAATCAAACTTCGGTTATAATAACTCTATTTCAAAACACCTATAAAAAGGTCACCCTAAAAGGTATACATCTCTTTCTTTTTTATGCTTTGGGTCACCTCACACACTCTATAATTGCCTCCCTAAAAGTTGCAGGCAACTATAGACACTAGGTCTCTAGGGCTCCCATGTTCAATTTGCCTAATGATGATGAAAGGACAAAAATCCTGATAAATAGGGATATTAATGTCTAGTTCAAAGATCTCAGAGTTTTCTTTAAAAATTTTCCTTTAAGCATTTGCTTGACCTAAAAAATCTCACGGAGTGACTCAAAAACATGAGAAAAACTAGCATTTATGGTGGCTTGAGGGCTTGTACCGATAGGCTACAGCCTGATGCCCAACATTGATGTCAAGGGGGGTGTGAAGGGCGAAGCCCCCTATGGTATGGATTAAAAATAATAATAAAATAAATAAAATAATAAAATTATGATAAAATGGCTATTTCTATAAGGAAAACATCCATTTTGATAAAAAAATGATCATTTTACCTGTAAAAATGGCCGTTTTACTAAGATGACCGTTACAGAAGGGAAAATAACCATTTTGAGGAAATGGCCGCTTTACCAACAAAATGGCCTTTTTCAACTCCAAAAAGGTCATTTTCTACCTTGAGAAATGTCTATAAATACTGAAATGTTTTTTCTCCAAAAGAGAGGTCGATTTCGTGAGATATATGCACTAGAAACCAAAAATACACTTTTCAAACACTATTTTTCGTAATTTATGAAGATTTTTTACACAATTTTCCAATCTTATCGAGATCTTTTCTAAAGGAAAATATACATGGTGGGTCAATAGATTTTTTCTATTTCTTTTATTTTTCTTTCTCTTTTATCCATCTACCAGTTGGATGTGACGACTTATTTGTACATTATTTTCGTTGTATTTATTTGACTATCTATTTCATTTTATTTTTTTGTTCATCTATCTATTTTAATTCACATACTAACATTTTAATTTTATTGTGATCTGAGTTGTTTGATTTATTGGGACCTAATTATCTTTTCTTTCTGCCATTCTATTAAACCACGGTGAAGTAGCCTTTACCGACCATTTATTTTTATCTCTTTCTTGCTATTGTTTTTATTTTTTGCTTTTTATTTTCTTCTGCTTATTCTCTTTATTATTGTTCATTTTATTAGATTGTATTTTGGGATATTTCAAATTTTATTTTTTATTTTTTTTCATTTGGTTACAATGTATTTTAGGTAATTACCATGTAATCTATTTTTATTTCAGTTATTTCCCTATATATTTTGTGAATGTTGTAATAGGTAGAAAATGATTTTTACATATTGTAAAACATAATTTAAATCAGTTTGTACCTAATTAATTGGTGTTTTGTTAATAAAATGGGTTTTAATTTTTCTTAATAAAAGTCACGATAATAAAATTTGTCTTATAAAATTGGCATACAAGAACCAAAGTTCTCAAAACAATCAATCACTCGACTTTATGTATGATTTTTTTTAAGTCCATGCACTTTATTTACTTTTTATAAATATGTTTTGTGATTCTTTCAATGTGAATATGTGATTTACTTCGATTGTAAAACCCACTTGAGAAAAAGTATAATATCATAAATTCAAATCATATTTCCATATTAACTTAATGTATAAAAAAAGAGTAGGGTTTCAAACCACTTTGGTTTTAGCCTTACAAGGTATTTCCCAACACCAATTGGGTAGCAACTCCTACCTTTTGGTCTCTAACTCGCTCTTTCTAGCTAATGAAATTGAAATGGCTTAGGATTCCTCTAATTTTCTTCTCATCTTTTGGGAATCGAGGAGTGAGATTTAGGTCGAGTCTTTAGCTATTTCAATTTGATTGAACTTGAAAAGGAAAGGATATGAATAGATCTTAATATGTATTTAATGGTGTTTAAAGTGAAAGAAAGAAATTAATAACATTGGATTGAATGATGGGGAAAATGAATCATTATCTGAAAAGATGGGAGAATTTTAACCCTTGGATTAAGAGACCCATAAGAGGGTAAATTATCTTGAAATTGGTTAACATCCTAGTGTTGTCATCTTCCTCTTTTGGCTTGAGTAACCAAATACCACCACCCTTTTTAGTTCCTTATTTTTCTTTTTCTACCCCATAAATCTACCATAATAATTACATATTTAAACCTCAATAGCCATGGATTAGAGCATTTCTATGTTGATAGAGGCTAGACCAAAGGGTTAAAATAAAAAGATTTCATAAATAAGGGTTGGAGTGACAAAATTTTATGCAAGTGGTTATTTGCTCCTAGTTATATTTTTCTATAGTGTATTAAAGTCTTTACAAGCTTATTCTAAGGTTAATTTGAAGTTTTTATATTTATAGAATATTTTTTGGATTTTTGAAGCTATATGTTATGTATGTGTTTAGAGAAAGATGATAGTAGAATGAACAAAGGCAAGGATAAGGTGTAAAAAACTCTTTGGTGTGTGAAAGACTCATCTTGGTATGTGTATTTAATGTATCATAACATTTGTGCGAGTGTGCTTGAGATAAACTGTGTGTTAATGTATGCAAGCAATAAAATTAGGTATGTAAATGAAATAAATTGGTATTATTTTCTTCTAAAATGTTATAAATGTGATTATAAGCATGTTTGTATGATAAAAATGAGATGTAAAGGATGTTATCATGTGGTGGCTAAAACCTATATAGAGTTTAGTTTGGCTTTATGTTGTTGGAAATGAGATTATTATATGATAAATTTACCAATTAAAGGCTAGAATGTACAAAATTTGTTTAATTTATGGTTGTGCTGTGAGATGGCCTAATGATCTTTTCGAGGCACTTTAATGACATGAAATGCTCATGATAAGGTTTATTGGATAGGCTTGAAATATTGTTAGTATTATAAGTATGGATTAGATTTGCTTAATCTAAAGGTATGATTAAATGAATAGTGTATGCTTGTCATGCTTGGTCAAAATAACCATTAATTGAGGAATGGTTAAAAAGTTGTTTAAATGGTGATATTGTGTTATGTTAAGTTAATTCTATGAACATAATAAGCTATTTAAATATTATATTTGCAAAAGAGAGAGAATGGTTATATGTGATATAAAGTATAAGTGTATGAAATATGTAAATGTTATGATTATTATGTGTGATGATGATGATTATGTATGATGCCAAAGACATGTCACTAATGAAGAGATAGTCGAATGTTATTATATAAAGCACATTATGATTTCATTTAGAGAAGACTATATGAACACAAAAGAAGCCATAATAGATGACATGGCCAAATAGCCTAATATGAGATAGTGAATAACTTAAGTATTCAAAAATTATGTAGTTGAAGTGTTGGCAAGATATAATTATGATTTGTATATAAAGGATAGCAAATGGCATTATATGATGACCATAATATATGGAAAAGGGTTTATGCATGACATGACATTAAATGTACACATATGTATGGAAAATAACTTAATTCATTTCGATCTGATAAATTGATTTTAGTTACCCTCCTTTAGTCATTTGTATGACAAAGGGAATGTAAAACTAATCAAAATTATTTTTAAAAAGTTAAATGAAAATTAAGATGGTGGCAGCCCATATATATAGACAACCAAGATTGGATAGATTGACTAGTCAACTAAGGAGATTAAAAGTTGCTAAGGCACTTTGATGTTTATTTTAGGCCCCCAGGCCATCATTTTTATTTTGGGACATTATATTATTTTAGACCTTCTAGCAACAAAATTAGGCCTTTGGATCACTATACTACACCTTCTAGTCATCGCTAAACCTTTATAGTCATTGTCAGATGTCAATACCTTCAGGTTACCACTAAACCATTGTGGTAACCTATTCCCAATATCTAATCATAGGTTCATGTCTATTATATATATCACCAAATGAATGAATGGATGGTGCCTAAAGTAATAATGGTTTAACATATTTGTATGATATCGATATGTCCTTTTCTTATGTGACAAAAGCAAAGTTATGCTGGTCAGCATGAAACATATGATGTTAATGATATGGTACACATGCATGAGAATTAGTGCATTTTCATTGATCACATTATGAATAATGTGATTGATCGTACATATGAGAATTATTTAATTACTTATCCATGATTATTACAACTACCTATATTAGACACAAACATAAGCTTATGTGATACATGGATTAACTACTTGAATGTATGTGCATTAATTCACATATGCTATATAGAAGACACCATTTTAGGGAATTGTTGTTTTTGTGATGCATAGGTCACTGAAATAGATTATAGGAAAAGCATCATATAAATCAAAGAAGAATCTAAATAAAGGTTGTATTTTTTTATTTCTTTTATATAAATCAAGGGATGTAATCATTTTGGTGCTCACATGTTGTACAAAGGGAATTGGACCTAGACTAGTTTTAAAAAGTTTTGTGAATTTTATCATAACTTAATTACTTTTGTAATATATGTATACAAACTGCATAAATTAGAATCTATTATAACTATGATATTGAATTTATGTTTTCTATTAATGACATGTTGAGAATGTTTGGGTGGATTAAAAGGATCTAATTATGTTGTAATGATGTTGAATGAGTTTAAAAAAGTGTTTTTATTATGTGAGTTACTATTCACTCAGGGATAGTGTCTCAATACAATTGTTGTGCTACCAAAATTTCAATATGATGATATCCCAACTATTTTAATTCAACAAAGGTTTTTATTAAATTCATATTTTTAAAAGTTTGTACATAATCAAATATTTGGAATATGTTTTAATTTAAATATGTTTTTATTAAAAATAGTTCCGATATCAGTTGTGTGTCACTTCTTACTTAGGCCTAGCAATTAGAGCTTGTGGGGGTTATCATAGTTCTAACATTTATTCGATCTCTAATAATGTGATTGTGAGAAAAAAATAAACCCCTTCACATGTCAATATAAAAGATATACCATTATACATGATAAAATGCTCAACCATGAAAATCATGCCAATTTATTAAATGGAGGACTTCATACCAAGAATAATTTTTTTGACCATTGGATCCTACACCATTTATCTTAAAATCTAAACTTAGTTTTATGGAAACATGGAACTTTGGTTCAAAAAAGCACTTTTATTAATTAGAACATTTTTTTAGTTTTTCACTCAAATGAGATATTTTTTGGTTTATTAAAACATTGATTCAAAATTAGTTTTTGCTCATTAAACTCTTTTTATTAAATAGAAATCACTTTTTGTTCGAGCATTTATTTTCCCAATTTTAGCAGTGGTTTTATGGGTGATACAAACATTGGTCTTTAGAACTTTTAATCTAATACAATGAAGTCTTTATATTATAAAAAAAGTTTTCTATGGTCATTCCTTTTTTTAAAATGTATGAAAATATTTTTTTCTACCCTATTACAACATTTATGGAATTATATAGGGAAATATTCTAGCAATGAAAGAGAATTATTACAACCCTAAGCAAATCTAGCTTTACACAAATCTAAAAAACTTAAAGGAAAAAGTAACATTGAAATAAAAAATAATCTAATGGGCTTCGCTCCTCTTTTGATTAAAATTTAGAGTTTATCAATTATTAAAAACATAAATAAGCAAGAACATATAAGATAAAATTTGTTAGAAGTGACAACTAATTAGATAAAGTGTCATTTAATCAAATGTACCCCATAATAAGGAACTCAAAAATAGAAAAAAACTAAAAGCAATCACCATATTATCATTTAAGGCCCTCATCGAATAAAAGAAAGCACATGTGAATAATGAAAAATCATACCCATAGAACCTAAAAAGGCAAGCTTTGTCTTAGAATAAAGAGTGCACATCTAATCAAATAAAAAGATCATTGATTAGATTTTCATTTTGTAATAGGCAAACAAAAGGCATCTAAATAAAATAGAAGTTAGTTTATTTAGGGATATAGTCACATCAAATCAGACCATACGACAACCTACTAGATGTAAGCCTTATCATAAAAAGACTTGAGCTTTAAGGTATAAAATATAGCAACAGTCCATGTGAACAACATGGACATCAATTAAAATGGATGAAGATGGACATCTATCTAGATGAACTTAGGACTCACTCTAAGGCAAAAGGACTCAACTAGTATACTAAAAAGGGATATTAAGGTGTCTAAAATTGCATGAGTTGATCTTCAGCCCTTATTATAAGAAAAAAAGGAAATATATGAAACACAACAAAATAAGATATATTGTTGGAAACTGAGGACCTAAGTATCTTAAACAAAGATAAGAACATAAAGAAGCACACTAATGATGCAAAGTGGCAATGAAAATAAGAAAACAAAAGGATAATACATTATGTAGTCATTAGGAAAATGCATAAGCTTCCCTTTGTCTCTAAGATTTTTTATTGATATGTGAGATTAAGGGTTGAAATGTGTTGTTTGTTTGGTATGAAAGTGAAGTGTGGGAAAGCTTAAAGTGTTTTTCTGTCTTTACATTTTCTTCAATATTTTCTCTTATATTATGAAAGTGTATGGGATTTTTTTTATGAAAAATAGGTTTAACCTCCTTAATGAGGGCTAAATTTTTCCCTTTAAGGGGCTAAAGGCTGAAGAATTATGATCTCTAGTTAATTTAGTGAGAAGGATACACATATTCCTTTTTGTTATTTAAATGTTCATTCAATCTAATGAAGGATATACTCCTTTTGGAAGATACATCATCCAATCAGTGGTGTAGTTCACATAAACATTTATTTTCATTTGATTTCACATTAGATTTTATGATTTCATTCGATCAAATGATAGTCACATCCTTTTGAACAAAACTTCATTAGATATAACCTACTTTGGCTTTTGCTTATCACTTTTCAATTGGGAATCCTTAAAGACCGATTCTAGCTTCGGTACTCCCATCATTAGATTTCCTCTTGAACTATAAACTTTCATCTATAGTGTCTATAAAAAGGGTCCTTGTTAGTGTGTCTTCCCAATTAGTGATAATGGGACTAATTAGTTCATCATTTGATATACCAAAGGGTATGAGGCTTATGAGTGATGGATATAAGGCTTGTGAGTGATGGATATGATAGTAATTCCCCATATTTGAGTGAAAATAGGTTCATGTTCTATAACATATAGGTTAATAGGAACACAATTGATAAATGATGGAATGCACAAGACTAATAAAAATTACAATATTCAAAGATATATTATTAAGGCACTTTCGAATTCAATTATGAGCTTATAAAGAGTTGCCATTAGAAAGGGATGTGGTGGTTTATAGAGTCGCCACTTCATTCTACGCCAACAATCAACTAATCTTTTGCTTAGAAAGAGTTTGGAATCAATATCTTATTTATGTTCTTCCAATATAACTCTTTATATTCCAATGATTATCAATCCTTTATCAAATAGGCAAGCATTATATTTAAAGCATCCATCATCTTTACATGTCATGAAAATAAACTATAATAATTAATCAACGCACAAATAATAAGACACAAAAATATATATCCATAAAATAAGGCATTCATTATTTGAAGATTGACCTAGCAACTACCTTTAATTACATAGAAATTAGTGGTAATTGCCTAACTCCCATCTCTTAGAGATAGGCTTTCACTAAAACACATTTTCATGGTGACTTTTATTAAGGAAAAATTAAAACACATTTTGTTAAAGTTAACACCAAATAATTATTTATAAGAATCATTTAGGTGAATTGTTATTAACATGTAAAACACCTTTGAATAAACTACCTATTACATATAAAACTAAGAAATTACTTGATGAAATTAATGTTGAACAATTAATTAGTGTATGTCTCCACGGACCTAAATCCTCATTAAAAGAGGTTTGCAAACTAATAGTGTGATCTAGAATGCAAATAATGATTTCTATACTTCAGAAAATTATTTAAACATATAAAAACCATGCAAAATGATAACCTACTCCTATAATAGACATAAAGATTAAAATGAATCACCTCACATGTTTAATTAATTATTAAAGATCATTGGCTAATAATGATAGTTATTAAAATAAAGTCCTCTAGTTTACCATATAGTAAAACTACAAGTAACAAAGTCAATGATTGTGTTTTCAAAAAGAAAATATAGTTTGGTAGGAGCTTAAGACTGGTTGAGTCGCATCCACAATAGGGATTTCCTAAAATAATGCTCAAAATTCTTCATCCATGTCTTAATTTGCTTCATTAAAAGGGGTATATAAAGGCTTCTAATAGAGATATTCCAATCTAAAAATAGGAAGTTCTATCACAATAGAAAATAGAGTTCAAATAGGAATTTTTATTTTCTAGAAGCTTTTTTGGATGTAATTCTGTGCAGACCATAAGCTTGGAAATAAGGTTAATGTAAACCATGGGTTAAAAAGTGCATAAAAACCATAGGCTATTGGCTTAGTTCTTATGACCTTAAGATTTGGAAGTCCATATAGATATCAATTTATGAGCTGCATGAGGACTAAGGTTTAGGTTGCCATGACTAGTTGCTTCAGATTATCTTTGGCTATAATCATAGGCCCTAAAACCTAGGTGTCTATAAATAATAGTTAGTTATTATAAGAATATATATGTAAACAAACTTCTTGTTTTGAATAATAATTGATTAAGAGAGGGATAAATAAATAATCAAATTAAAATAATTGATAAAGTAGATTTTTATAAGATTTTGAAAAAAGAAAAACAAGTATATTTTATTAAATTTAAGCATAATTATATAATGCTAAATTGAATTTTTAAATCTTATTGTTAAATTAAACTAAGATAAGCTAATGACCTAGTAATCAATTAGAAAATAAACTAATGAATTAAAGGATATAATTAATTGCTCAATTGAATAAAAAGAAAAATATTAAAAGTTTTAAGTGTATTTTATTCATTTTTAAATTTAAGTGCAACATTTTGTGTATGGAAGTTATATAATTGGTGTAAGAAATTAGTTGTAGGATGAATCATGATATAAAACTATATTTGGATATAAATAACATGGAAATTATATCTAATTAGTTAAATATATAATTGAATACTATAAGCTTTTTAGGGTCAAATTGTCTTTAAAGAAAGTTTAGGGAGCAATGTGTAAATATTATTAAATTAGAGTGTGAAAGTAAAATTATATGTGTGCAGTAAAAGAAACAAAATTAAAATAGAAGAAATTTATTTAATGAAAATTTTAAGTTATAGTTGAAAATTCAATAAATTAATTTAGGGACATATAAATAACTATTACAAAAGTTATGTATTTATGTGTTAGGAAATGGAAATTTAAGTAGATGTATACATTTGAAGAATAATTAAACAAAATGTATACTAAAGACTCCTTTAATGTTTAAACACCATAGTATAAGGAACTTGAGTTTAAGGTGAAATTTAAGGAAATTTGTGACATTTAAAAATTGTTACACACGTATAAGATTTATTTATTAGCTTAGAAGAGCAAATTAAAACAAATTACATTAAAAATATAATATGGCTAAAATACTCATATAATAGAAATAAAGAGTATTTTATATGTTTAATATAATGTTTATGATATTGTGAAGTATCTAAGATGGAATAAATGTGGAATGCTATATGGTAAAAAGAAAGTCATTAAGATGGTAAAAAGAAAAGTAAAAGTTTTTACCATAGTGTTCTGTAAATATCAAGCTAAAAGTTTTTACCATAGTGTTCTGTAAATATCAAG
>CANXYI011602140.1:0-16849 GCA_948208565.1 Hura crepitans | reverse complement strand
ATGAGCTCTAAGTTATATGTCAAGTAGTTTTTCTCATGAGTTTTTAACTATTGAGAAGCATAGGTAATAATCTTACCATCTTGTATGAGTACACAACCTAACCCATTCAATGAAGCATCAATGTATATGGTGAACTCTTTCCCTATCACTAGCTGAACTTAAATTGGAGCCTCTATTAACTTACTCTTGAGCTTGTCAAAACACTCTTAACACTTGCTATCCCATTCAAATCTCACATCTTTCCTCAGAAGACATGTCGTAAGTGTTGCAATCAAGGAAAACCACTCGACAAACCTTCTCTAATAGCCAATGAACCCCCATAAACTCCTAATCTCAGTCGTGTTCCTTTGTGGTTTCTAGTCTATTACTACCTAAATCTTACAAGGATCAACCCTTATGCCATCTATTGATGCTATATATCCCAAAAATGCTACTTCTTCTAGCTCAAACTCGTATTTGGTAAGCTTTGCGTATAGTTTTTCATCCCTTAAAAATCTATAAAGTCATCCATAAATGCTTCTCATTTTCTTCTTAGTTCTTAGAATGCACAAGAATGTCAGCTATGAAGACTTCCACAAACTGATGTAGAAATAGCCTAAAGATCAAGTTTATATGGTTTATGAATGTCGTTAATACATTAGTTAACCCAAAAGGCATCACTAGAAACTCATAGTGACCATATCTAGTCCTAAAACCCATTTTGTATATATGTGCCTCTTTTACTTTCAACTGGTAATACTCGGATTTAGGATCAATCATAAAAAAGACACTTGCCCTCTAAGCTGATAAAAAAGATCATCGATCTTTGGTGAAGGATACTTGTAATTGATGGTGACTTTGTTCAATTGTCTATAATCCACACAAAGTCTCAAAGAACCATCCTTTTTCTTGACAAACTGAGTCAGTGCACCCCATTGCAAAACACTTGGTTTGACAAAACCCTTGTCAAGAAGCTTTTGCAACTGTATCTTTGACTCTTTTAACTTCACAGTAGCCATTTGATACAAAAGCTAAGGAAAATGGTGTTATGCCTAGCATTAACTCACTAGCAAACTCTAACTCCTATTATGGTGGCAAACTAGGTAACTCATTTGGGAAAACATCCCTAAACTCAATTATAATAGAAATCTGGCTGACTTTTATTGTTTCCCTAGTGGTGTCAACTACATAAGTAAGATAAGCTTCACAACACTTTTGTATCATCCTTATAGCCATTATGGCTAATACTACATTAACCATGCAATCAGATCTTTCACCCAACACTATCACTTTTAACCTATCACTAGCTTAAAATATGATCCTCTTCTTCTTGCATTCCACTATGGCATGATACTTAGACAACCAGTCCATCCCAAAGATAAGATTGTACTCATTAAAGGACAATTTAATGAGACCATAGAGAGAACTTGTCCTTGTATTGACAATGGATAGTCTCTATTTACTTTGCTTACTATAACATGTTGTCCTATAGGATTGCTAACCATTATATCAAAGCCAAGATCATCTGACACAAACCCTGATCTAAAACCCATGTAATGCAGATATAAGAATGTGTTGACCCTAAGCTTATCAATGCTAAACTAGGTAAATCAAAGATATGGAATGTACCCATAATGACATCAGTAGCCTTTGCCTGTTCTCTAGCTCGTATGGTATACTACCTTGCTGAAGCTCTGCTTTCTATCTTATCTTTTTGACTGGCCCTAAATCTGCTTCCTAAATCTCTCCTATCATGTTTCTGTGAGGGAATATAAGGCTTTACTAGGTAATCCTTCTAAAAATGATCTTTGGAGCCATAACTCTAGCAAGATCCTGGTATCAGCCTCCAACATACCCCAAGATGTCTCTTATGGCAGGTCTAACATGCAAGTGTCATAGCCCTACCCATAGTGGGTCTAGAAGCACCTAAAGTCCATGTCTATGCTCGGGTCTATAATCTAGAACCATGTCCTGATCTCTGTGATCAGTCTAACTGTTTACCTTGATAATGCCTAGACTGACAACTCTTATCCTTTTTATCAGATGCATACCCAAAACTACCTTGACCATGTGATCTCTTTTTGAAGTTGCCTCGCTTCTATTTCATCTCATTCACCATCTCTGTAGTGTGATAGGCTGCTACTAAGGCTGTAAAGTCTTAGATCTTTATAGGAGCAATCTATTGCATGACATCCAAGATCAACCCCTTTTTGAACTTCATATAGCAATCCTCTTTTGTGGCAACCACTACCTTCACATACCAATTCAGGTGAGCAAATTCCTTTTCATACTCAGAGATCATCATGTGTCTTAACTTAAGATCCATGAATTCTTAGTACTTTTTTGTCTAGGTAATGTTCAGTGGCATACTTTTCATTAAATTCCTTTAAAAAGAAATCCCAGGTGATGTCTGCAGCTACCTTGTGCTCAATTATTAATTTCCACCATTTCAATGCTTCTTTGGATAGCATTGAAGTGACACATGCAGCATACTCATCTTATAGGCATCTCAACTGCTGCATAATGTGAACGGTCTGGTCCAACTAATATTTAGCTCTACTAGACTCATCCAACTCTTCCCCTTTGAAGAAGTCAACTTCATTCTTAATTAGCCTCTCTATATAAGTCCTCTAAAATGCCGACTATTCATATGGCACTAGAGGTGAAACAATTTGTGTATTAGCAATCGTGGTAACAATTGTTGCTTGCTTGATAGACTCTAGCATCATTTATAACCATGCAAGTGGACCTTACTATCTAGGAACAACATGTACAACAACACTAGGGGTCACATACTCAGGTTGTACAACCCTTTGTTTAATGTTTAAAGGAGCATGACTTTCTACCCATTCTTTTATAATAGGCATAGTGCTACTACTTATGTCACATAACTAAAGGCAAGAGAAATATATTATAAGCCAAATATGTAATAGTATTTGATGTAAATATATCATGACTCCTAAAGTGCTCTTCTGTAACCCATGTGTCCAAAGGAAACCCTAACCGGATGCTCTTATACCACTAAGTGTGGTGCCCTTCGCCTGATCTGCACACCGAACCTGATTGGGAAATGTAATAAAACATTGAAAACCTTTTGGCATGCAAAATGAGGTAAACCGTGTTGAAAATTCGATAGCATAATGGCTGTACCTAGACAATTTCCCAAATTTTTACCTATTTCAAAACACTTTTATATAACTCAAGCATACATCTCTAACACACATCCTAACCCTCTAAACTCAACATAAACACAACACAAGCAGAATGAGCCTCAGGCTCTCCAAACCAACATTCTCACATGCAATCTCATATAACATCACACAAACATGCGAAAAGCATAAATTAAAATCCACAATTAAAATATTCAATACAAAAACCCACTGCAAAATATAGATTAGACCCAATCCCTTTGGGATCACAAGAGCACACTAGCTATGTAACTATTACATTTACATCATTATTACTATTACAAAAAGAGTACAAAATACCCATGCAAGGGTTATCTTCATGTCTCCTAAATGTAGAAGCTTTAGCTTTAATCTGTAGCCCTATTACCTACACATCACAAATAAGCAATGCGCTAAGCTTTTGCTTAATGGTGTAATAATATTAACTTGTGAAAAGGCTAATCTTTACATGCCCATATCTATACAAGCCATTTTTAGTTTTAAAATTACATTCATGCATATTTAAAGTCTTATATGCAAACATGTGCATTTCAAGCATGAACATTGCATTTGATGGCATAATTACCAAGGCATTATATATACATCAAATAATGACCATTTAATTGACATAATGCATTACATACATAAAGTCATGATCTTTAAGCTTCAAATATGCCAAAATTTACAAATATCATATAATGGTCATTGGTAGACCATATGGCATAGTATATATCATACCATATCATAATAGATTGTAAAATGAAATATCAAACTCATATATCGCAAAGAGTAATGACATGCCTATTTTTTGGTCATAAATGCCATTATGCACATCATAACGATCCATATTATTGTTTTAAGTTATATTAACTTATAATCATCAGTGATAATCATACAAATGATAATAAACACTTTTAGACACATTAAGGCCAATTCGAGTCATTTGACCACATTATATCCACATATCACATATTAATGCCATTTAACATATAAAACTAATTTATGCATTTTAACCCATTATAATTGTTTAATCCATACCCATATCCATAAGATAACTAACCAAGACTGGATAACAGAATTACTTAGGCTCGAAGGCTTTCCATATCTATAGATGCATATACTTAGGCCCGAAATCTCTCTACATCCATAGATGCGTAACTTAGGCCCGAAGGCTCTCACATATGCATATGCGTAACATGTAGGCCTAAAGGCTCTCATACCATGTAGGTATGTAAACTTAGGCCTGAAGGCTCTCATGCATATTGGCATGTAATCTTATGCCCGAAGGCTCTCACATCCTCAGATGCATAATTAAAATAGGCAAGAAGGCTCTCATGCTCATTTGCATGTAAATTAATGACCCATAGGTCTCATACCAAAAGGTATGCTAGTAGTCGCTACAATCCTAGTTGATCGAACAACTTATCCAAACTAGATTGTCTAATTATATAGGTATCATTAAACATGTCATTATATGTCAAATTAACCAATTTCACTTTTTATAATATAATATTCTTTTAAAAACATCATTGGCTGCAATGCACCATTGCATGACCTGCACATATACACTTGGCCAACATTGGCCTATTGATGTACATTACACTAGTAGGTTCCATTTCCTGAGGTGTAATGGCATCGATCACAACATCATATCATTATGTCATAGAAAGACTCAAATATCAATTTAAATGATCAATTCATGGCATTCTCAGATATTAATACCTAAATAGTCATACATTGCCTCTTCATGCACTAATAACACATATGTCACCATTATGTGTCAAAATTTCATCTTAAGCATAGTAACATATTGCATTCATGCACGCATGACATTTTCACATCGATAATAGCATCCGCATACACATTAGCATGCTTAATAGTTTAAGTAGGCATAATGTTGTGCATTTGTATATCAAGTTATTTCATGGCATTTCAGTACTCATTACATCCATTTTACAAGTTTTGAATCATTAAATGACCATACGCATGTATCTCTATGCATACGGCACACAACATAGTATTCTCAATTTTTATCTCACATAATGTATTTATAAGCTTAGAATCTTTATTCTTGCAATCTTATCATTTATAACGAATATAAACCATCTCATTTCATACATTTATCATTCCATACTTCATAAATTACATTAATAACATTTATTTCTATTTTTAAGCATTTAATGCCATTTATTACAATTATGACATAAAGCACATAATACATACCTAATAAGGTCATACAAGACCCCTGAAGTTAGCTTAAGCCTTCTACTTGACTCGGGAGGCTTGGGTTGTCATCTTGCTTATGAATATAGAAGGGCACAAACTTTAATTAATAATATAAAATATTTTATAAGTTGAAAAAATATTTCATGCCTAGATACATGTTCTACAACACCTTAAAAACCTGTGAAAAATCAAATTTGCAGAAATATAAAAGCCGAGAGAGAAAAGGTTACTATTTACCTCAGTTTTCTTCTCAATTTTCTCTCAAAATACTCTACTATACTTAACGATTTTAGAGTCTACGGACTCATCTCAAAATGCTTATCATTTTAGGTATAATCTTCTAATGTTGGTTAAGTTGAGGAGAGAAAATTCAAAGGAAGAAAAAGAGAGGGAGAGTAGGCCAAAAAATGGGTATGGAAGAGGAGAAGAGTGTTTTCTTGGTGTATGTGGGGAGGAAGAGAAGTTCCCCCTATTTATACTTTCCAAAAATAATATTTTTCTTTGCTTTGAAAAATTATTATAACTAATAAAAAAGTTGATTTTCCTCCATTTCTATCCCAAAAATTCCATAAATCCAATCCCTAAATCTTCTCGAATTCTTATGCCCAAATCCTAATAATAACCCAAAAATTTAATATATTTTTATATCCCAAAAATTGGGTAAAAATAGTTCTCAAACTCAGGAAATTTCGACTCAAAAACCATTGGACTATTTAGAATATTTGAGTATTAGGTTGCAATATTTTTAGATTATTCTAAGCAACTTTTTATTCATTCTATGGTTTAGTATGTCTGTGGCACTATTCACATAACACTACCTTAAAATCTTAATTAGCATTTTTAACCATTTGAACTACATTGGATTAGCTTTAAACTTTGCCTAAAATTCTCTTGTAATTAATACTCCTCGTTAGTATGATTAGTGTGACTTAGGTCTTAAAAAGCACTATTTATCCTTGGAAGTACTATTCATGAGAGTCAGGATTTTTGGGTCGTTGCAAGCCACCTTAAGGTCTATGAAAGGCCACTACACAATTTAAGAGATTTGATGGCAAGTGTAATTGCCCTAAGGTCCACGAAGGGCCAATGCACACCTTGAGATTTCATGATGGAGTGCAGTTACCAAGGTTAAGAATACGGGCCCCTATATAGCTTATAAGATGGAGCGCAGCCATCGAGGTTTGAAATTTAAACCCTTACAAAATTATGATAATCATAATGAGTTATGACATGATGGAGTGCAGCCATCGAGATCCAAAATGCAGGCCCTTGTACACACTATGATCTTATTATCCAGTGATGAGAGTGATGTCTATCCAACATGGGCTAAAAAAGGAAGTAAGCAAGTGAAGTATGTTAAATCACCATTAAAGAGACCATAATGTTGTAAAATTGAAAATGTATGAGAGGGTAAAGAAAAAAATAGAATGAAGGGAGAAATGAATTGAGTTAATAGAGAAGTAAACTAATCATTTAATGATAAACCATATTGTTAGTACATGTATACAATTCATGATAAATTTTACACATATCAAGGCAAAACATAAGTTTGTGAAAAATTATATATATGAATAAGATGAATTAAAAACATGCACACAAACACACATACATACACACACACACACACACACACACACACACACACACACACACACACATATATATATATATATATATATATATATATACATATATATATATATATATATATATATATATATATATATATATATATATATATATATATAAAGATATGTAAAATGAAGAAGCGAATACAATGAATAGGGAAGCATGAATAAAAACTATCATGAAGGATTAAAGAAGAGATGTAGCATAGCATGACAAATGAGCAGTATGTGAAACTATTATTAGATGCATATTAAAAAATAAGCATAAGAGATAATATTATTGCCACCTAATAAAGAAGATAAATTAGGATGAGAGACTAGAGTTAGGAATAGAATAGTTATGAAAAGATCAGAAATAACAAAAATAATGAAACCAAGACTTATTTGAAGTAAGTTATATGAATGATTATCATATACCTAAATTTAAAGATATGACTCCCAAAGTATTAGAATACACCATTGAGCAATTATGCTTAGTGCATTAGCTTTTTTGTTAATGCATAGGTGATTAATTAAGGTGAGCAAAATGATAGATTAAGTCTTAACACCAGCTAAAGCATATCATTAATGACATAGGTAAGATGAATCCATCATGACCATTATTCTCTTGCTAAATGTATAGTTGAATTAGGATTAAATGAATTATTATTTTAGGATTTTATGAGCATGATAGTGTAGAAAGGCAACCAGATACATATAACTAGATGTACATATATGGACACTAGGATCAATAAAGCTTAGAACTAACTAATATATTACTTGTTTATTAAATATAATAACATTACTTAACGAGTTAAATAAGCTATGGATGAGAGTAGGATTACGATGGGTGACCTTCTAGGAACTGGCATCTCTCACCTAGTTTGGCAACAGATTAGGTAAAAGGTGTTACAATATGGGACTAGTAGCTTACAGGCTATTTAAGCTACACAAATACACGATGTGTTCCATATGTCTATCCTTAAGAGAAGCAAGTAGAATCCATCACATGTGTTAGCAATTGAAGAAGTTGAGATACAACTAGATCTATCATATGAAGAAGAGCTACTAAGAATCTTAACATGAGAAGTTAAAGAGTTATAGAACAAATAAGTGCCTCTGATAAAGGTACTATGGCAATATCATGGCATGGAAGTAGTAACATGGGAGAGCAATGTTTAGATAAAGGAGCATCATCCTCAACAATTTGAATTAGGTAATTTTAAGGATAAAATTTCTTTTAAAAGCGAAAGAAATGTATTGCCTGAAAAATCCAAACTTAAGAATTGTACTTCACGGGATAAATAGTGTTTTCCAAAATTCGAGTCATACTAATTTGACTAAAGGGAAGTATTAATCATAAAATAATTTAGGGAAAGAATTGGAGTCAATCTTAAGTCTTTAAGATGGTTAAAAATGAAAGAAAAGATTTTATGGTAGTGTCTCATGAATAGTACGGTAGGCAAAGCTAAATTGTAAAATAATTTAATTTTTGATCAAAATAATCTGGGATCAATACAATCTGATACATAAATATTCCAAATAGTCCATTTGGCACTAGAATTTGAATTTTTAAATATTGAGAAATATTTTTAGTAAAATTGGTAAGGATCAAAATATACTTTTTATAATGAATTTTCTCATTTTTTTAGTAAAGTTTTTTTAGGCTTAATGGATTGTGTTAGAATGATTTTATGAGGTTTTAAAAGTGGTAATTAAAGGATAATTAAGGATTTAAATGAAGAAGAATAAGGCTAAAAAGGATGAAAATTGCATTAGTGGTATTTTAAATTTTGGCCACTGATCATGTTGTTGAAGACAATAGTCAAATATGAGAATTTTAAATGGGTCAAAGGCTGAATAATGGCAACCACTCATTTTCCTTTTTTCTTTCTAAGTTGATTCCATTAGAGAAGCTTTCTCCTCTATTTCTTCTTATTTCTCCCTTCAAGTTCACTTTAATCCTCCACTTCCAAGCCTTAAACTACGCCTTTATAACCCCTAAATCTCTATTGAAGTAAGATATCATAAAGTTTAAGGTGGATTTTTGAGAATTTACATATGGGTAAATAGTAACCACTTTTTGATCAGGTAAGAGTTTTTGGGTTTTTTAATTTTTTAAGGTTTCTATAGTGCCTAAAAGAGGTTCTATTAAGTTGATTTTCTTTTTGAAGAATTGTATAATTTTATATACATTTTTCTATAAGGAACCTATATTTTTTTGCAGAAGAAAGTGAGCTATGAAGCAATTGAGCAAAGGAGAAGGGTTGAGAAAGCTTTTGTGGTGTATTTTTATTCTTTTGATATGTGTATTCATAATAATATATGCAATTAAGGTTTGTGGTATCATTTGAAGTTTGCATATGCATTTATGTGAATTAAAGGCTATGTGTTATAAATAGTGTATAATGATATTATGCTATGTTTGAACTTATATTGTGCATAGTTGCATAATCTTAGTATGGATGGAATAAGTTGTAGTTCATTTGTAAAAAGGTCAAATGCCTCATGATGGGTGTGTTTATGTGTGTTAATTCTAGCTTATACAATTAATGAGTAATTGGTAAATTAGTGCATTTGATAATTGATGGTTTGCTTAAGCTTTTGAGATGCCTAATGTAATAAATTAAAGATGCTTGAAAGTATGTTGTACGTAGTATGGAAAATGCCTCTTATTATTGGATCATGATAATATGCTAATTTCATAACTTAAATAAATCTAAAAAAGATGTTAGAAATTAAGGAAGTAAATGGTGCCATTAAAAAGAAATGAATTTGTGATAATAAGTGGAATGTAAAATGTTTGATAACCTTTTATATTGGTTCATATGTGTATGCCATGGGATAAGTGCATGAAGCATGCATGGGAATGAGAGTTCTTACTTGTTCTCTTGACATATGTAAGCTTTTAGATACATGAATGATGTAAATACATTAGGCATTATGTGATTTTATTTTTTGAATTAATATGGAACTATAAGGTTATCTTAGTGGTTATAGTTAGATTTACTCCTAATAGTGGATTAATGAGTTAATTAAAACATAATTGTGTGTATATGAGGCTATAGCCGAATGACCTACTGAGGTACATGTGGTGCTTTGAGCATATATAATGTCCATATGAGTTAGAAATTTGGTCATTTGATGATGTGATTCATTTAAGGCTATGTAAGTGGTCATGTATGATAAATGAACTTCAAATCTATGTGAAAATGTTTCTAAATAAAGTTTAAGAATGTGGAACATATTAAGGTTAATAATGCCTTATACGATTAAACAACATATATTAGATAAGTTAACTAGTGGACTAGGGAGTTATAGCAGCTGTTAGTATATCCTTGGGTGTATTTATGACCTTTGGGTCCTAGTTTCATCTTCGAAATGATATGGCCTTCGGGCTTAGTTAGTCCCGTTATCCAATTTTGGATAGTTGTCTCTTAGGCATGGGCATGTGTTAATCAATAAGATTAAAGTTGGTTATGAGATAAATTATTTGTCTAAGATATGGTTTTGAGTAAGAAAGATTCTAAATATGTACATATGACTTGTGTTTACGAGTTTATCTTTGTGATCATGTTGAAATTTTGTTATGCATCTTTCTACATCATTTTGGTATACATGGTACATACTTATTCATCTAGCAACATATTTAATCTAGATTGATTGTAATATATGAACTATTTCTAATACCTATAAGTTATTATGAATACACCACTAAGCAATTTGCTTAGTGCATTATTTTATTTTATGGTGCATAGGTTAAAAAGAAGATATTAAAGTCAAAGCCGCAATATGAAAAAATTGATGAAGAGAAGATTCTTTTGGTATTTTGCTAATTTTTAGTATGATAATGTGATGTAACTATTATTAATGGCATTCTTGTGTAATTGAGGGGTTGGACTTAATCAGTAATGTAAAAAATTTTGTAACCTTTTAAAATAAATATTAAAAGATTTTTATTAAGTTGTATAATGTTGCATGACTTGTATGATATCTCTTTTTATTGCATGTTTGATGTATACTGAGATTGAGTTGTGTTAGAGGGTTAGATAGACCAAAAAGTAGAGGAGATATGTGAATATGTCTTAGAAGTATTGTTTTACACAAGTTACTATTTAGGAAAGTGTCCTAGTACAACCATTATACTATCAAATTTTCGACATAGGGACCCTAGTAGTATACCTTGGGAACCAATTTTTGGAAACTCGTATTTTTATAACTTTTGCATGGAAAATATGTTATAATCTTAATAATAAAGCTTAAATTTTATAATGGTTTTCCATAAGAGTAGTTCATATATCAGTTTGTGTGCCACACTTTATTCTTGTTTGATGATCAAATAAGGTAAGAGGTGTCACAATACATTAGGCACTCGACTAAGTTTTAGCATGGCATCTTATCTACAGATGGATGGCCAGTTTAAAAAAGTCATTCAGGTAACTTTTGTGCATGAGTGTTATAAAACTGAGTTGTTTATGATGCTTATCATGGAAACTTGTTTTATTTGTGCAAGAGAATATACTAAAAAGTTATGCCATGGAGTTCGAGAGGAGTTAGGATCATTACCTCTCATTAGTAGAGTTCACTTAAAACGATACATAATATTTTAGCATGGGTATGTCACCTTATAAAGCTTTATATGGGACTCTTTGTTTTAAGGAGCAAAGTGAGAACAAGCTAATGGGACTAGATTTGATAAAGGATGCTAAAAAGAAGGCTAAGACCATCAGAAACAAATTAAAAGCCACTTTAGATAGAAAAAAATCATACACTGATCTGAAAAGGAAGAATATAGAATATAAATTTGGTGACAAGGTTTTCTCAAGGTACTAACATGGAAGAAGGTTTTGAGTTTTGGCAAAAAAGGACAGCTAAGTCCAAGGTTTATTATTCTATATGAGATAACAGAACAGGTGCAATAATTAGCCTACAAATTAGGTTTGCGTCCATGGTTATAGTAGATTCATGAGGTCTTTTATATGCCAATGCTTAAAAAGTACAAAACAAACCCTTCACATGCGTTATCAACAATAGAAGTTGAGATACAACCAAACTTATCTTATGAGGAAGAGGTAGTGAAGATTTTGTCCTTAGAGGTAAATAAGTTGTTGAATAAGATAGTGCATTTAGTGAAGGTGTTATAGAGGCATCACAATATTAAAGAAGCAACTTGGGAAAGCAAAGATTAGATGAGAGAATAATATCCACAATTGTTTGAACTAGGTAGCTTCAAGGGTGAAATTCTTTTAAGAGGGAAAGATATTTAATGCTTGAGAATCCCAAAGTTATGAATAGTATTTCTCAAGAAATGAATTGTGCTCTCGAGACTTGAGTTACACTAATGCAATTGAATGAAAGCATTAATCATAATATATTACATTCTTTTTGTACCAGGGATGAAGCAGTTATTGTTTAGAATCCCCACCTAGCTCTACACTAGGATCACTAATCTTTTGCCTAGAAAAGGTTTGGAAACAAATTTTATTTATGCTTAAATAATATACATTCCTTTATATTCTAATGTTTATCAATCCCATATCATGAATGCAAACATTATAGTTGAAAGCCTACATGTGGCCTTCACACATGTAGAAAATAAATTACAACATTCAAAATGTAAAATGATGCACTAATGTAAATTGAACATCAACAAATTAGGTAATTTATTAGTTATTATTAGACCTAACAACTACCCATAATTCCAAAGAAATTGACAATAATTGTATAACTCCTATCTTTACGATATTGGCTTTTATTAAAAATACATTTTTCATCTGACTTTATTAAGGAAAAATCAAAACCATTTTGTTAAGAAAACACCAATTAATTAGATAGAAAAATAATTAAAGTGAGGTTAAGCTTTTTTTTTTTTTTTAAAAAAAACTACCTATTACAACACAAAATAAGCAAAAGAGAAAAAAGGTATAAAACCAAATAAGTAAACAAAGAATAAACAATAGGTACCATTTCTACATCACTATGTCTATGCAGACTCAATATGGCCTTTGATCTATATCCATGCAAACTATAAGATGCCATAAGTGATACATCCATCTGGACCTTATATTAAGTAGGAATGGTCAATCTTACAAAACTCAAGAGAAAATGATTAGTAACATAAATAGAGGTATGTGAGGACCTAATAACAATACCAAATAAGGTTATTATAATCCATGTTAAAGATGCACATGTAGATATAAATACATACAAAATGTGCATGAATAATTATTATAAATAGAGTGGTGATTATAACAATTATTGATGAAAAGAGAGATAAACAACACATAAAAAAGTTAAAATAGAATATAAAAGATCAATACATATTATTAACATTGTGTAGTTATTAACATAGATGAAACATACATTATTAAACATTAAATAAATGTTAAAATAGAATATAAAAGATGAATATAAAAATGTTATCAAATATGAACCTCATATTATATAAATATTAAAATAATAAGTCTATATGGACCTTAACATCTTTTAAAATACATTTGTATGGACTTAGGCATAAGTTTTAAAAAGTAAATGTGATTGCAATTTTCTAATTAAAGATTAAAATATAATGAAAATGATTTAAAACATTAACCTACTCTTAAAATCAATGTGGGGATTACATAGGATCACCTGACATGTCAATTAATCCTAAAAGATCCTTGGTTAACGAAAAGACATGAAAAGATTTAATAAAGATAAGGAATGAAATAAGCCTCAGATCTTACCTTAAAGTTAGCACCAAGAAATTAGATAAATGTTAAGTTTTACAATAATAATTATTTTATTGATGGTTTTGGACTAGGGGAGTGAATGCTGCTTTAGAGTTTTTGCCTTAGATTCTTGAAATTTTAGGGTTATTCTTATTATATTATCCATCATGAAATAGGTTGATGGAAAGGCTATTTATAGGGTTTTGAGGTAATTCTCTTGTTCAGAAGGAAAGAAGTTCTGGTAGGATTAGGAATCAGAGTACAAATAGGAAAATTAAGTTTTTGGAAGCATTTTGGTGAAAGATCCATATGAACTAGATGTTAAGGACATAGCTTTGTATAGACCAAGGGTTTGGTTTGTGCTAGTGGACCATGGTCCATAAGCTCTGGTCCTATAGGCTACTTATATGTAAGTTCATATGGGCTTTGTGGCAGCAAGTTCATGTGGACTTACCCTCTAATAGTCTATATAGACTTTGGTTTTAGGCTTTTTACCTTGTTGCTTGGGCTTGTGTCTAGCTACCATTATAGGGCCAAACATTAATGAGTCCATACCATAGGGGCTTCACCCTCGTACCCCTATTAGAATCAGTGTCAGGGTTTAGCCTTAGGCTTATTAACCTAAACCCTTCACTAGTAACACAAATTCCTATATTTTTTTCTTAAATTTTAGCATGGTTAAAGTCTAAATCAAAAGAAAAATTTTAGACCCAAAATCTAGCTATCTATAATTGCCTCACTTTGGTGTGTGTTATGAAATGCTAGTGTAATAGTTCACATCAAAGTATGAGATTTAGAAATGTACCTAAAGTTTTATTTGCTTTTGCTATTTTGCCTCTTCATGATCTAGCTCACTGTTTCATGTCTGCATGATACAGCTTGTTATCTCATACTGTAATAATAGAAAATGTGCACCATTTAGAGTTTTTTAATCCACACCTCTTGGAAATTTGCTATTTCCACCTCTTGGTGGCTTGGTAGTTGCACCTCTTGATGGCTGGGTGTAATGCCCTTACCTGATCCCTAAAGAAACCCGATAGGAGGTACAACTTCCCACTAGGTCACCCATCCTGAAATTTCTCCAACCCATATCTTTAACACTTATTGACTTATTTATTTAATGGATAGATTTTGCCTAAATATTTAATCTAATCTTTAGTCATTATTATTTAGGTTATATGACACATAAAAATCCATTTTATAGGCAGTAATTGATTCTCTAATAATTTGGGCAACACAACGGCTACTTGGGTGACATTTCTTGAAAATGTATTTATGAAAACACTTCAAATAAAATTCATTGTATTTCTATCACCCTAAGACCCCTCTGGTCCTTCAATATCATCATTATAGGTATCACACTCATCACATAAGGCCTCAAGCCCATAATCATCATAACTTCAAAAAAAAAAAAAATTCAGATAAAAGGCTTTTATCCAATCCACTACTTTAAGATTAAAATTTATAGACACTTATGGCCTCTAAGCTAGCTAAGCCTAAAACTTATAGTATTTACATGAGTGCTTACTAATGAACCCTAAAAATACAGAAAATATAGCATTTTATTGTTGATACTGCTACACTGCAAAAGCTGCAGAGGTTGTTTATCTACTTTCCTACAACTTCTGCACTGGAACACTGATACGCTGAGTATAAAGCTCAGTGGAGAATTTAATATAATAAAACATGTCATACAAGCATCATCTAAATTTTAAGTTATAAAATAATATTATTTTATTATCATGTCTCATTATTTAATTTATTAGTCTCATAACATTATTTTTTTCTGTTTATAAGTGGCATTATCACATACTGTCTTTGTTTATTAAATATCTTTTTATTATTTAGTCCTACATAGATAGATAACACTTTAGAGCACTAGAAAAAAAGGGAAATCCAAAGTTCTACAGTGGCCCACAATCTAGACCTCAGTAGCTGCACTAACCTAGTATGATAGTAGGGATCAGTTCATAAGAACATTCTAATACTAGATAGTAAGGATAGTAGGGATCAGTGCGTAAACATCCCAAAATCCCAAAAATCAACATTAGGCAATCTAGTGGATAGTAGGGATCAACCTTATGGGGCTACCTAATACCCATAATTAAGCAAGTGAGTAGTAGAGATCAGTCCCATAGACCTTCTAATTCTTGAGTGTGTAGGGCTCAAATATTTGTGTAACACCCCTCACTCAACCTAGTAGGCATATTCAAATAAGGGATGCCATATAGTGACACCACATACCTGAACCATCACTAGTCCAAATAAGAGATAACACAAAAATCCAACTTGTATCCTCAATACCATTATCTTCTTAAAACCCTTATGATATGAAAGATAAACATATAATATAGACTATCTCATTTAACAAATTTTGGTAGCATAACGGGCACACTGTAACATGTCCCAAAATCAAACCTATATAAAACAACACTTCTATAATATTTCAACCATTCTCAACCACTGGGATCCTTCTGGTTCTTATCTCAAGTAGACACATCACAATATGCAATCTCATTCACATGCAAACATACCATAACAACATAACTTGTATATTATGTTTACATCCCACATACTATAATATAAAACTCTAGTCCTAATGTGCTTACATATGAGTGCCAAACTATTTATGTAATTATATCACATTGTAACTAAAATATACCAAAATACTTTGTGACGTCTTCCTTGAAATACACTACACTGCTGCTGTTGGGGTTGTCTGAAGCTAGCTATCTATTACCTATGCATCGAAAACACAATGCACTATGCATAAAGCTTAGTGGTGTATTCAATAAAATATGATCACATAGGCAGATGCACGAATGCATACTTACCATATAACATCATGTTAATATGTCACACCAATTACAAACATATTATAATGTACGTTCATTTCCTTTGTATGCTTGATTCACTATTATGTGCAAATCATATTATATGTTAATCCATTTTAGGTATAGAAATTCTTAATTTCAATTTATAAAGCTTGTAATTATAGTTTCCTTATACTCGATTTGACTAGCCTATATTTGACAAATATGAATCCTAGTCCTAGATATCAAGATCATGGTTTGTAGTGGCCTATATTTTTTACCTGACAGTTGCTGCACTAGCATAATAATTTATCACTAACTGTACAATGATCCTAATGAACCTACAC
>CANXYI011602019.1:0-19244 GCA_948208565.1 Hura crepitans | reverse complement strand
CTACTAAGATGTTTGAATGCCAACTTATAAAGAGGTGCAAATGCCAAGCCGTCAAGAGGTGTGAACATCGAGCTGCCAAAAAGTGTGAATGCCAAAATGCAAAAATGTTCAACAAGTTTGATTTTGATGGTGGGAGATAACAAGTTGACTCATGTAAACATGAAATTGTGAGTTGGATATGAAGAGGTGAAATAGCAAAAGCCAATAAAAGTATAGGTATATTACTAAGTCTTATACTTTGATGTGCACTATTACACCAACTTTTCACAACGCACACCAAAGTGGGGCTAATTACAAACACCTAAATTCTTTTTCTAGAATTTTCTTATGATTTAAACTTTAACTCAACTTGAAAAACTCATGGTGTGGCCTAAATTAGAGAAAAATATGGATTTTTGTCGATAGTAGAAGGCTTAGGCTAATAATCCCAAGCTTGAAGCCCAACACTAATTTTAATAGGGGTGTGGGGGCAAAGCACCCATGGTATAGACTTATTCATTTTTTGGCATATAATGATAGCTAGGGATAAGCATAAGCCAAAAGGCAAGAAATCTGAAACCATAGACTGTATGGAGCTTTAGGGTGCAAGTCTATATAGACTCAATGCCATAATGTCTGCATGGACTAACATAAAACTTGCTTAAAGCAATATAGCACAATTCCTATAGTCTAGCTAGGACAAATCAAAGCTTAGGTCATCAAAGACTTGTGAACCCTAAACCAAGGTTTACATCGGCCTTTAATCAAAAAGCTTCTAAAAACTTAATCTTCCTCTTTGGACTCTGATTCTTAATCCTACTAGAACTCTCTTCCTTCTTAGTGGTAGAACTACCCTAAAACCCTTTAAATACCCCTTTTATCAATGTTTTTTCATAAACAATTCTTATTATTAAATATCACACAATTTTTAAGAGTTTAAAGAGTAAACTACAATACAGGATTCACCCTACTAGTCCTTATGCCCTTGCTAAAAATTATCATTCTTCTAACACCTTTCCTTTTATTTTGTTGCTTAGAGCATGAATCAAGGCAAGATCTAAGCCCTTTATTATCATTGTTTTAATTTTATTATCTCTATTTTATTATGAACTGATGATCTCCAATGATTCATTAACATGTGAGATCATTATATCTAATCCTCACATCAATTATAAGAGTAAGTTAACATTTTTTATCATTTTAATCATGTTTTAATCTTTCATCGACAAATTGTAATCACACTTATTTTTTAGAACTGATGAATAAGTCCACATAGACCTATGAATAAGGGTTAAGGTCTACACAAATTAGTTATTTGAATATGTCTATAAGTGAGGTCCGTATAGACCAATGTTTGATAACAAATTTACATTTATCACTTATATTTTTTAACACTTATTTATTGTTTAGTGATGTATCTTTCATCTCTATTAACCACTATACATGTTACTGATATTTATTGATGCTAAACATGCCTTTCTAATTAATTCTAATCATTATGTTATTAAGTATGCATGTAAATTACATTCTAGAACTATTGTATAGTTCATATAGATTCTCTTTCTTGAGGAGTGTAGTCCTCACGAACATATGTTTTGTATGAATATGCCTTTTATGTAGTCCGTATAGACTTATTTGTGTTAAATTGTTCATATCTCTTTTTATCATTAATTATTCCAACCATCCTATTTATAATTATTTTTCATGCTTATTCCATACATATTTATATCCATATATGTGTCTTTAACATGCATTATAATAACTTTATTTTGTACTATTATTAGGTCCTTAAGAACCTCTGTTTATGTTACTAATCATTTTATTTTGAGTTGTGTAAGATTGACCATTTATGTAGGATATAGGACTTAAATGGATGAAGTCCCATCTTTACAATGTAGTCTACACAAACTAATGCCAATGACCATATGCTATCTATATGGACCTGACGACGCAAAAATAGGACTAATTTTTATTTTATGTTTGCTTACTTGGTTTTGTACCTTTTACTTCTTTCTCTTATTTTTCAGTTGTAATAGATAGTTTAATAAGTTGTTTTACATGTGGAAAGCACACATTCACATTAATTAATTTTTTTACCATATTAATTGATGTTTTCTTAAAAAATAATTTTTATTTTCTTTAATAAAAGCTACATGAAAATGCATTTTAACAAAGGTTAATCTCCTAGAGATAAGAGTTAGAAAATTATTGCCAATTCCTATTAAATTATGGGTGACTGTTTGATAAAACTACAATAAATTAATTACGTAATTTATAGATGCATAGTTTATATATATATTTAATGAAATATTTTCAATTGTTGTAAATTGCTATTTCTCTAAATACAAAGGTGGTATATATGTCTTATTATTTACTTAACTTGTTTGTATGATATGTGATTAATAAATGTTAAAATATAATGTTAGATTATTGGGGAATAAATAAGATTTAATTTTAGACTCTTATTATGATAAAAAATCAGTGGTCCTAGTGTAGAGCCAGGTGGTGACTCTAAACACTAATTGCCTTATCCTTAGTACCTCAAAAATCTATAATGGATTTACAAAGATAGATCTGCAAGATTGCTAGGTCTTTTGTAATTTACATACATCAATAAAATACTAAAGCAATTTAGTATGGATCTCTCTAAGAAAGATTTCATTTGAATGGTTAATGGGAAACACCTTTCTAAGTCTATACATCCTAAGACATAATAAAGGGAGAAAGCATGAGTAAGATCCTATATGCATCTACAATATGATCTATCATGTATGCTATGTTATGCACATGTCAAGATGTTTCTTATGCTTTGAGTGTCATAAGTAGGTTCCAATTAAATTATAGAGACTAGCACTAGATAGTAGTTAAGAACATTCTTAAGTACTTGAGAAGAACTAAAGATATGTTCTTAGTGTATAAAGATGTAGATTTACAAGTAAGTAGGTATATTAATGCCTTTTTCCAATCAGATAATAATTACTATAATTCATAATCAAGATTTATATTCTTTATGAATAGAGGTGCAATTACTTGGAAAAGTTCCAAGCAACATTGGACTGCAAAATCAATAATAGAGATAAAATACATAGTAACTTCTGAGGTAGCAAAACAAGTAATTTCGATTAAAATTTTCATTACTGAACTAGGAGTGGCCTGGAGCAATGTTAATCAAATACCAATTTCTTTTGACAACAAAGGAACCATAACGCAAGAAAAGAACAATGGTCTCATCAATGGTCCAAGCATGTACTTAGGTGCTACAATCTTATTAGAGAGATAATAGTAGGAAATTATTTGAATATTGAGAGAGCTCCCAAAAATGATAATGTGGCAGACCCTTTCACTAAGGCACCATTCTAAAACAAGCTTGAACACCATGTGTAGTTTATGGGATTTAGATATTTGGATGATTGGCTCTAGTGCAAATGAGAGATTGTTAGTGTATGCCATAGAGCTTAAATGTAAAAGGGAAGCATTCCATATATATATATATATACATTTTTCATTTTATGAATACATTAAGGCATTATTAATTAATTTGTGCTAATGTTTAATTATATATGTTTGCTTGCAACTTAAATGAATTGATGAAGTCCTTAGTATATAAACACAGTATAGAAATAATCATGAATAGTTCATGATATGAGATATATATTGTATGCAAATGTGTTAATACCTAAACCATCCCTAGTTATAGTATTTAACAAGATGGGATATTGTTAAATATGGATAAACTAGCTCATGATATAATTCTTGAAGAGTTTAAGTAATAGTTCTCATAATCTATGGTCATGTAGTTAATCAAAGTTAACATGTGGATGCTTATTAGAAGAACAAGTACATTAAAACCTACTCAGAGAATTTCACATGGATAATAATTATTTGTATGTGAAATAAATCTCTATATAGCAACAATGTTAATTATCCTTTAACTTGAGATCACTATAGTATGATAAGTAATGATTCATGTACTTTGACTCTATTACTTTTACTCATACCAAGGGGTATACATAGCTTAGAGATTGGGTACATCAAACATAAAGTTAGTTGAGTGATCAACAAAAGATTCACATTCCTAATTTTATGAAGTGAAATTCATTTTACTAATCATATACTTATTTTGTTCAGAAATTTTTGGCCGAAGTAAAATGGCAAGGTAAATGTGATTTACAATGGTTATTTTGTGAACAAATAATAAATAGTATTAGATTAATCATACTTAGGATTTAAAGAGTTGACTTACATGCATACTCTAAACTTAAATGAAATGAAATATAGTGAAAAGATTTACTGGATGGTATATGTCTATGGAATGGTTTATAATGAATGACTCATTTTTCTATTACTTAGGTATACTTGACTAGAGGCCACTCATGATTTGTATGTGGTTAAATGGATTATAAATAAAAATTAAAAATTTTGAATTAAAAGAGTTTAAATGATACAAGACAAGTTAATCTAGACTTTTTTGCATTGCATGTATTGCTAA
Organism: Hura crepitans; assembly: GCA_948208565.1. Lineage (NCBI taxonomy): Eukaryota > Viridiplantae > Streptophyta > Magnoliopsida > Malpighiales > Euphorbiaceae > Hura > Hura crepitans. The sequence goes on along the minus strand of CANXYI011602019.1, from coordinate 14,776 downwards.
GTCACTAGAAAACCCATAAGGTCACATACCTATAGAGCAATGGCATAAGGGTAAAAATATAGTTATAATAATGTATGACATTATTATTATCACAAGTAAAAGGAAAACATTAAAGATGAAGGCAAATATGGCACAATGGTTGGAATGGCATGTGCAAAAACCCACAAAAGTATTTCTACACATATTCATTTCAAAAGGCCTAATTAGACTTTTATCTTGGTTTAAAGAGGATTTAATTGTATTCATAAGAGTTGTGAATAATGAATATTTAAATTATGGTTGATTTAAATTAATCTATGCATAAATTATTGAAGACATAATGTAGAAAAGGCCTCTATAAATGTTTTGTGCATAACAATGGAATGGTTTCACTAAAGCCCATTCGATTGGCCCATTTAATTTGTTAAATGATTAGCCAATAATTCCAACCTCACATGTGTATTTTAGGGGCTTAAAGGACTATAAAAAGATCTCGGGTGAGAATCAGACCTAAAAATCCTAACATCTATTAGAAAAAATTTTTACTCTCTTCCTCTTAATTTGATAACCAATTTTTCTTTAACTAGTCTAAAGGGAATATTTGGCATTTGTAAACCCAATTATAGGATGGTTCTCACTGCCCCTTCTAATGTGGATTGCTTTTTATGGTGTTTTGTTTTGGACTTTATGGTTTACAACAACCTATTATGGTGAAATCAATTGTTCAAATTTGAAATGTTAAGTAATCTTATTACTTCTCTTAATTTTGCCATGTAAGTGATGCATAAACCCATAGATTTAGAACCAACATAAAGAATACATAGAAGTATACACTTAGGGTAAGTAATAGGGCTATGTGTACAAAACTTTGATAGGCCTAATCTATAGGCTCCTTTGAGCTCAGTTTAGGTTAAAATTTTTTTACTTAAAATCTTACCTGAAAGGGTTTTATAATAGTATAAGTACACCTTTATTGATTAACCACTAAGAGGCATCAACTCTACAAAAACATGCATAGAACTCTCATTACACACAAAATCTTTTTCTTATTTCTTCATCCTTATGAATTGCTTACTAAGCCTTAGCAATTTGTGCAGCTTCTTTTCCTTAACTTCTCATGTAAATACCTCAGAGGTGCTCCTAGTGTGGATCACTTTAGTTTGCAACAACTCGATTAAAAGAGCAAAAGAAAAGGTTTTTTAGTTTAATTAATAATGATAAATAATCTAAATGCTACTAATTAATCTATTATTAACGTATCTAGAATCTTTCATATTTGTAATCACAATATGGTTTTCTCAAAAGTTTTAAAATTTTGTTGCATACGTCTCGAGAACTAGTTTAATTTAGCAATGCCATCTGAGCTACAATAGATAAATGATGTTTTTCATGTTTCGATACTCAGGATGCAAAGATCAGATCCTTCACATGTGATTCCGATGACAGACATGGAAGTACAACCTGATTCATGCTGTGAAGAGGAGCCTATGTAGATTTTTGCTCATGAAGTGAAATAGCTGAGGAACAAGTCCATACCACTTGTTAAAGTGTTATGAAAACATCATAACACTAAAGAGCCTACATGAGAGCCTGAGGAATAAATGAGGGCATAGTATCCACACCTTTTTACTTTAGGTAATTTTAAGGACAAAATTTTCTTAAGAGGGGAAGAACTATAATGCTTACACATTAAAGCTCCGCAAAAAGTGCCACTAGGTTCAGGAAGTGTGCCAGTGGTTCTAGGTTACTTGCTTGAGAATCAAGGTAGCAACACTAGTCATAAAACTTCGAGTGACTTTAAACTGAGGAAAAGTCAAAATTTAAAAATTTAGTAGAACTAATAATTCATTTCAGGCTATAAAACTATTAATTTATGGTGTTAAACTTAGTCGGGTAGGGAATGACCTAAGATGTGCCTAAATAGATTTAAAAATATCATTCCATGAAGCTCAAAATTTCCCCTGAGTCTATTAATGAAGGAATTTTTGAATTCCAAGGTCGTTTGGAAATTCTTGTAATTTTTTAATTTTGGCATGTAAAATGAGGCCATTAGAAAAATTGCCTTGTCAATGGAATTTTGTTGTGAAATTTTATGAGCATTTAGAGCAGATTAAATGTGAAATTATAAAATAAATAGTGTAATTTTTTGAGGTCTCTATGATTTTTAATAATTTTTTTGAAGTTTTTGCCAAACTTGAGCCATTTTGCCATGGTTTGGGAGGTTATGGGACCCAGTTATGCCATGCTAGTTAGCCTGAGGCCATTATACTTCTAAAATGCACTTAGCCAAGTGGCAAAATCCACTAACAACAAAAGAAATTGTCTTTTCTTCTTATTGTTGGAACTAACACCACTTTAAGGAAAACAAACTATTTTCAACATCTTTTTAATTTTATTTTAGCAAAATAATTTCACCTAAATTCATCCACATGTGTTAGGGAATTGAGGGAAAAAGAATTATTGGAAAAAGAGTTCTCAAGAATTAGTTAAAATTCATCAAAGATGTGAAGGTCAAAAAGTTCTAGCATGCTTTCAAGGTGAGTGTTCATAGTGTTTTATGGTTTTTTTAAGGTAAATTAAGGGTAGAAATGGTTACTTATAAAGCCTAAGTTCTAATGGTTTGTGTGTGCATTGTTTTTGAGGTTTTGCAAGTGAAAATTGGCTTAAAGAATAGGGAAGAATGGTATGAAAAGAGGGCTAGAATTCTTAGACTTTAAAGGTTTAAAGTGAAGGAGTTTTTCTTTCCATTGACAAGAGGTATGTGAGTTCATACCATTTACTTTTTGCCTTCCCATTTTTTGTGACTTCAATATGGTAATTGAATAGGGAATACTAGCCAAAGTAGTGATAATGTGTAATGGGATGAATTAGCAATGTACTTAGACTAATTAGATATGGAAGAAATATTTATGATATTGATTGAATGAAAAGGATAGGTGGTGAAGGGAGAATTTCATTTGGCTGAGAGGTTGTGCAAGTGAGTGAGTGTGTGTTTAACTTGAAATGGTGACTTTAGCATGAAGTACATGGAACTAGGCATGAATGGTACTTGGAATAGTCATGTATGTAGTGAAATTTGCGTATTTGGTATAGGTCTTATAGTGACTGAGACGTATTCAGTATTGTACATGTTATGTGTGGCATGTAAATTTGATGAATGGCATGTATATTAGGCCTATAATGTATGAAATGATAGTGTGTTATATGATAGGATTGATTGGTGTATGAATACATGAGAATCAAGCTACAGTCGAGGTATGTGTTATGTATAAACTATCTTAAATGGCATGAAAAAATGCATGTATATGTATGAATGTGTGTAAGTTATGGATGAAAGCATGAATATATGATGGATACTAATCAAATGTTTGATTAAATCTATTAAGTAGCCATAACCCGAGAGAATAGTCAAATAAAATGAAATTGAAATCATTGCAATATAAGTGTTATGATTATGTGTAACAAAGCATGGCAAAATGGTATTTATATTGCATAATTGACTTGGCATGGTTTGAATAAGCATATGAGATGTGCATGATGTAAATGGACTAATGAATATGTTTGATGGATGAACAAATACCTAGTATAAAGGTTTGAAAAGTAGCCTAAAGTGAGACTTAAACTTGAACTAGAAATTGGACTTGAAAAATGGCTTGTAGTGTGCTAAGAATATTTGCCTAAAAAGGCTATTATGATGTGATCACATGATGTGGCATGTATGCCTATTGATTGGCCTAATTGATGTTGGCTTTGGGGCTATGGAAATTGTGAACTTATTAGTGAAACCTACTCTAAAAATGGATGTGAAATAGACCTAAAAATGATTATTGCAAACTAAGCTAATAACCTATAACTATCTAAATTGACCATTACCAATTCACATAGATAGTAAATGGACAATAAATAGAAATTCAATGTGTTATAAAGTCAAGGATTATATGACCTAAATTTTTAGTATAAGACTTAAGAATAGTATTAGGAAATAGCTTGAAATTGTCTAATTATGCCTATATCAGACTGGGCTAAAATTTGACTAAAAGATAAAAATAATAACTGCATGTTTTTAATTCAAGAATATTATAAGAAGTTAATCAATAAAGAAATAAACATAAGTTAAGGTTATGGCCCATTAGTTAGACACCCACTTGATAGGTTGACCAGCTAACTTAGGGATTTAGCAGCTACTACACTGTCTAATTTTTAGGCAAGGCTGGTATAATGGTCGAGCTCAATTTTGGGGCCACTATACTAGTCTATTAGATACACCATCATATGATTTTACACCATTAGTGCTACCTATGTGATTATGTCGGTGCAGCAGTGTAGGCCCCAGAGGGCCACTACACTAGTCTATTAGACATACCAATCTATTGGGTAGACTAGATTGTTTAATTAATTTGGATATATGATGTCAGTATAGTTGCATAGGTTTTAAAGGGCCACTACACTAGTTTGTTAGATAGACCAGTCTACTAGGTAGACCAAATTTTATAATTAATTTTGATATGTGTTTAAGGTGGTTTACAAACTAATCCCTATGATGTTATCAGTCTAATGTAGCAGCCGAGGTCCAGATTGTGGATCACTACACTATTTTATTTCCCTTTGGGTTTAGTGTATTAATGCATTGTCTATCTAGTCGGGCCTATTAATTCAACAAAATAAATGACCTATAAGCACTAATAATGGTAGATATTATTAAATTACTTAGATTTTGAGTAATTAATTCAATGAATAATCAGTCTATATAATTAATGTTATTTTAGGAATTTGATATTTACAAAATATTTACTGATATGATATGTTAATATTAATAGCATAAGTCAAAAAATTACTTATTTTTAAATAATTAAATGGCTAATTGATTATTGCTTATATAATTAGGGGGATTTTGGTCATTTTGACAAATGTATTTTAATTATTGGCATAATAACTTAAATAAAGTGATATCGTCTCTGTAAATATGCATGATAACAATTGTGACATGATTTAAATGCTTGAATTCACCACTGGGTATATTATATGCTCAGCATACCTATTTTGGTAAACAGGTAATCCGAATATAAATATAGCCTTATAGTGTATGTAGTCAAGGTTTAGAGGATAGTTTTGATGAGGTTGCTCTGATATTAGTGCATAGTTTTGCACTCATTATACTTAGGTAAAAAAATAGGTACCTTGTATAGGGAACCTATATATATATGCAACTATAGACATATATTGTGTTCTGTAACAAGTAAACTATTAGACTATGTGCATGTATGGTTTTATTTATTAAATGCTTGGCATATGAGCCTGAGGCTCTAGAGTATAGATCATCTAGTTGTGGCTTGAGGCTTGTATTGCTAAACTAATAGACAGATAATGCTAGGTTGATTATTTAAGGGACCAGATTGGTCCAAAAGATGAAATATAAAATTGTTAAAGTGTTTTTATAGGTTTAAGAATTTTGGATAGTGACCCGGATAGCTGGTATGCTACTAGATTTTAAGAAGAAGCTGAGTTGCCATAACTAACTATATTATGGCATGAATAGCTTGACATGATCTTAATCTAAGCTAAGGCAAAGATAGAACCAGTTTTGGACTTAAACTGAATCAAATAAAAAGAAATTGGTAAGAGTTAAATAAGTGAATAAGAAGGATAATGGGTGATTTAATAGGAAGTACACAACTTTTTGGGCTTGTCCAGGAATCCAATAGGAGGTGCCACATTTAGTGGTATTAGAGCATAGGTTTAATGTTCCTAGGTAGAGTACATGAGTGCAACTGTCTAGGGCTTAATTCCTCTAAATTATCACACTATACATGGCTAATAGGTTATTCCTTTTGCAGTAATACATGGCTGATTAGGTACACAAAAGAGGGGTCAAAGAAGTGGCTAGTTTTGCACCAACAACTATATAGGGGTCAGGCAATAGATCAGTATCTTAACCTAATGATGCTTCACAATAGCCACAGCCATAAATGGCTAGCCAATAGTAGGTAAAAGCATCTCCTGTTCTAATACAACAAATAGTAGATTTACTGAAACACACTACTACTATTATTGTTCCATTTTATCCTCCTCCAGCTCTAGTACCACCTCTACCACTAGTTCCTCCATAGAAAACACCTTTAGAATGGCTGAAGAAAATTGGAGCTATTGATTTTCTAAGGAGGAAGGAAGATGATGCTGCCAGGGCTAAGCACTGGTTTGATAAAACATTTAGAATTTTGGAGCAACTAAAATGTATAGAATAAGAAAATTACCAGTGTGCCATTTACCTTCTTTATGAATAAGCTTATAGTTAGTGGAACACTATCAAGAGGAGAAAAGCACCTACAAATTAGACTTGGGAGTTTTTCCTTAAAGAGTTCAAGAAGAAATACAAACTTGACTCATATAAAGATAATAAAAGGCAGGAGTTTTTTGACCTAAGGTAAGAAAGAAGGACTATGCCAGAGTATGGGAAAGATTTTACCAGACTGTGAAAATATATTGAAGCATTTATTACTAATAAAGAAGAGAAATATGAGAGATTTTTGATAAGGCTAAATGTAATGTTGAGAATGCAGATAGCAAACCCCAAAGAGAAAGATTTTGTAGTACTAGTGTCAGCTGTATATGACATGGAAGAAATGATGCAAGGGAAGAGGGATTTCTTTTTGAGAAAGAGGCAGTTCACTATGGGGCAGTCTAGTGTAGTGTTAGGGGTTAATAAGAAAAAAACAGAGGGACAGTCATAATTTTAGTCTAATCTTAGATCTCAGTTCCTGTTAGGGTATCAAAGGCAGAGATAAGCATAGTCCCAAAGATCTTGACAAGCCTATATAGGTAGACCTTGATTGCCTTATCAAGCTACTAATGCTCCTGGCATAGTAGGTAATAGGAATGGACCTCCGACTTGTAATACTTGTCAAAAAAGACATCAGGGGTAGTTTAGATCAACAAAAAGAGGAGAGTGTTTCAATTGTGGTACTATGGACCATTATAGAAGATAGTGTCCTTAGAGACAGCCATAGGGTGCTTGGACTTAAGCATCTATAGTTGCACCTCATAATAGGGGTTAAAAGCAAAATAGAGGGGACCAGCCTAATGCTAGTCGGGGTACAAGGTTTGAGCCTCATACTCCAGCTAGACAATATGTAGTGAGAGCTAGAGAAGACGCTACAATACCAGATGTCATAACTAGTACTTTTTATTTATTTGATGTTGTAGTTTTGGCTTTAATAGACCCTAGTTCTACTTATTCTTATGTATGTACCACATAAGCATAGAATAAAAGGTTAGAGCATGAACATGTCGATGTAGACATTAAAGTCAGTGACCTTATAGGACAAAGTGTGATTGTGAATGCGGTATATAAGCAGTGTCCTGTAGTGATTCATAAATATCATTTTTTTTGCAAATTTGATTGATCTACCATTCCATGAGTTTGATGTGATACTAGGAATGGATTGGCTAACCAAGCATCAAGGCATAATTGATTGCAGACATAAGAAATTGACCATATAGACTATAGAGGGACATTGGATGGTGAGATAAGTCTTCTGAATAATCTTATCTCCATTATTATAGCATAGAAATTTCTTTAAAAGAGGTGTGAAGCATACCTAGCTTATGCCATTAACACTAATACCTATATATCTAATCTTAAACATATTCTAATTGTTTCTAAATTTTTTGATGTATTTCCTGATGGGTTGATAGGTTCACTACCTCAAAGAGAACTTGACATTGAAATTAAGGCATATCCTAATATAGCTCTAATATCCATTACTCCTTAACGAATGGCACCCGTTGAACTAAAAGCATTGAAAGTACAACTGTAGGATCTATTAGACAACGATTTTATTAAACCCAATGTATCTCCTTGGGGGAGCACTTATGTTGTTTGTAAAGAAGAAAGACGAGTCGCTTTAACTGTGTATTTATTGTAGACAACTGAATATGGTGACAGTGAAAAATAAATATCATTTGCCTAAAATAGATAACCTTTTTGATTAGTTGAGAGGTGTAGATGTGTTTTCAAAAATTGATATGTGATCCGAATACCACCAGTTGAGAATCAGAGAGGCTAATATTCTTAAAACTACTTTAGAACCTAGTGTGAGTACTATGAATTTTTGGTGATACCATTTAGGCTCACTAATGCTCCAGTAGCCTTTATAACCTGATGAATGAAGTTTTTCAACCTTATTTAGACTAGTTTATTATGGTGCTCGTAGATGATATTCTAGTATATTCTATAAACAAGGATGAATATGAATAATATCTCAGGGTTGTGTTACAGTCTTTGAGGGAGAAATAGTTGTATGCCAAGCTCAGTAAATATGAGTTTTTGCTTAGTGAAGTAGCATTTCTTGGGCACATAGTTTTAGCAAAAGGGATCAGAGTTGACCTTAGTAAAGTGAAGGCAATGTTAGAGTGGGAACCACTGAGGAATGTGACAAAAATAAGAAGTTTTCTAGGTTTAACAAGATATTACAGGAGATTTGTGAAAAGGGTTTTCAATAATTGCTACTCCTTTGAGCGGATTGATCAGAAAGAATATGAATTTTAATGGGATGATATATGTCAAGAAAGTTTTGAGAGATTAAAGAAGATGTTGATAAAAGCTCTTATCCTAATTCAACCTGAACAGGGTAAGGATTTCACAGTGTATAGTGATGCTTAAGTGAATGGTTTGGGATGTTTATTGATGTAGGATGGAAAAGTTATAGCTTATGCTTTATGACAGTTGAAACCATATGAAAGGAACTATCCTACGCATTACTTAGAGCTAGTTGCTATTGTATTTGCTCTAAAAATGTGGAGGCACTATCTATGTGGTGAAAAATGTTATATTTATATAGATTATAAAAGTCTGAAATAACTCCTTACTTAGAAGCAATTCAATTTGAGATAGAAAAATTTATTAGAGCTGATAAAAAATGATGACTGTCTGATTGACTATCACCCGAAGAAAGCGAATGTGGTAGCAAATGCTTTAAGTAGGAAATTCATGGTAACTTTGAAAGCTATGAATGCTAGACTATAGTATAGTTTAGAAAATGTTATTTTAGTGAAGAAAAAGGTGAAACTTGATTTTCAATAGAAGATTAAGAAGACTCAAATAAGAGATTAACAGTTGGTTCAGTTAGCTACTAAAGTTAAAGAGAGGAAGACCATAGGTTTGAATTGATAAAAGATAGATGTTTATATTACTAGAACATGTTATATATACCTAGTATAGATGACCTGAGGTTATAGATACTGGAAAAGGCATATAAAGCTCCTTATTCTATTCATTTTAGAAGCACAAAAATGTATTTAGACTTAAAGTTTCATTATTGGTGCCAAGTATGAAAAGAGATGTAGCAAAATATGTGGCAAGGTGTTTGATATGTCAACAAGTGAAAGTTGAACACCAGGTCCCTTATGGATTGCTACATCCTATAGCAATACCAGAATGTACCTATGACTAGAGGTAAATGTGATGTTGTATGGGTGATTATGGATAGACTGATAGAAATAGCTCACTTTATTCCGATGAGAATGGATTATCCTTTAAAAAAGTTGGCTAAACTATACGTGGATGAAATAGTCAGACTTTATGGTGTACCAGTGATAATTATTTTTGACAGAGATCCTCGTTTCATTCCAAAACTTAGAAGAAGCTACAGGAAGTATTAGGCACCATACCGACCTATAGTACATCTTTTCATCCTTAGACTAACAAATAATTAGAAAGGGTGATATAGGTACTTCAAGATGTGCTATGGGGTTGTGCAACTAAATTTAAAGGTAGCTGGGATCAGTACCTATCTTTGGCAGAGTTTGCTTACAATAAAAACTATCAATCTAATTTAAGGATGACACCCTACAAAGCCCTATATGGCAGATCATATAGAACTCCTCTGTGTTGGAGTAATGTAAGGGAAAGTAAAATATCTATTGTTGATTTGATCAGAGATGTAGAGGAAAAATTAAAAGTGATTAGAGAGAGGTTAAAAGCTATAGTTGACAGACCAAAATGATATGCTGACTTAAAACAGAGGGATATTGAATATGTAGTTGGCAAGAAAGTGTTTTTAAAGTATCTCTGTGGAAAAAGGTATTAAGATTTAGGAAAAAGGGAAATTGAGTCCCAGGTTCATCAGACCACATAAAATGATAGAAATGGTTAGGCCACTAGCTTACAGGCTAGCATTGCCCCCTGAGCAATAACAGATACATGATACTTTCAATGTTTTGATGCTCAGGAGGTATAGATCGTATCCTTCACATGTGATTCCAATGATAAACATTAAAGTATTACCTAATTTAAGCTATGAAGAGGAGCCTATATAGATTTTTGCTCGTGAAGTGAAATAATTGAGGAATAATTCCATACCACTTGTTAAACTGTTTTGGAGACATCATAACACTGAAGATGAAATATGGGAGCCCGAGGAATAGATAAGGGCATAGTGTCCACACTTTTTAAGTTCAGGTAATTTCAAGGATAAAATTTTCTTAGGAGGGGAAGAAATATAACGCTTGTGTGTTTAGGCTCTATGAACAGTTCCACTAGGTTTGGGAAGTGTGCCCGGGGTGCTAGGTCACTTGCATGAGAATTAAGGCAATGACACTGGTTGTGAAACTTTGAATGGCTTTAAACTGATGAAAAAGGCAAAATTTAAAAATTTAGCAGAACCTATAATTCATTTCGGGCCGTAAAACTACTGCTATATAGGGTTAAACTAAGTTGGGCCGGGAATGACCTAAGATGTGCCCGAAGGGGTAAAAAAATATCATACCCTAAAGCTCAAAAATTTCCTGAAGTCCATTGGTGAAGGAAATTTTGAATTGCAAGGTCATTTGCAAATTCTCGTAACTTTTAAGTTTGGCACATAAATCAAGGCCTTCTGAAAATTGCCACATTAATGGAATTAGGCTGCAAAATGTTACGACCATGTAGAGTGGATTAAATAAGGAATTGTAAAATAAACAGTCTAATTTTTTGTGGTCCCTATGATTTTTAATTATTTTCTAAAGCTTCTATCAAAATTGAGTCATTTTGGGATAGTTTGAGTGGTCGTAGGACCCAACTATGCCATGCCAGCTAGGCTAAGGCCATTACACATCAAATACAGTAGCCCTAGTGGCAAAATCAAATCACAACATAACAAATTTTCTTTTCTTCTTATTGCTAGAACCTATGCCACCTAAAGGAAAATCCACCATTTTTATCATCTTTTTCATTTTGTTTCAGAAAACTAATTTCACCTAAATTCATCCACATGTGTTAAGGATTTAAGGGAAAAATAATTAATAGAAAATGAGTTCTCAATAATTAATTAAAATTCATCAAAAGTGCTAAGGTTAGAAAGTTCTAACAAGTTTTAAAGGTTAGTGTTCATAGTGTTTTATGGTTTTTCTAAGGGATATTATTGGTAGAAATGGTTACTTATGAAGACTAAGTTCTAATTGGTTGTCTGTGTATGCTTTTTGAGGTATTTCAAGTGCAAATTGGCTTAGAGAATAAGGAGGAATGGTGTGGAACGAGGGCTAGGATTCATAGACTTTAAAGGCTTAAAGTGATAGAGTTTTTTCTTACATTGACTGTGAATTCCTACCATTTACTTAAAGCCCTCCCATTTTTCATGACTTGAATATGGTAATGGAGTAGGGAATACTAGCTAAGGTAGTGATAATGTGTAATGGAATGAATTAGCAATGTACTTAGACTAATTAGATGTGGAAGAAATATTTATGATGTTGAATGAAAGAAAAGGATAGGTGGTGAAGGGAGAATTTCATTTGGCTGAGAGGTTGTACAAGTGAGTGTGTGTGTGTGTTTAACTTGAAATGGTAACTTTGGCATGAAGTACATGGAACAAGGCATTAATGGTACTTAGAATAGTCATGTATGTGGTGAAAATTGTGTATTTTGTATAGGTCTTATAGCAACTGAGAGGTATTTAGTAGTCTACATGGTATGTGTAGCATGTAAATTTGATGAATGGCATGTACATTAGGCCTATAATATATGAAATGATAGTGTGGTATGTGATAGGATTGATTGGTGTATGAATACATGGGAATCAAGCTATGGTTGAGGTATGTGATATGTATAAACTATCTTAGATGGAATAAAAAGGTGCATGTATGTGTATGAATTTATGTAAGTTATGGATGAAAGCATGAATGTATGATAGATACTAATCAAATGTATGATTAAAGCTATTAAGTAGCCATGACCTAAGAGAATAGTCAAATAAAATGAAAAGGAAACCTTGGCAATATATGTGTTACAATTATGTGTAACAAAACATGACAAAATGGGCTTTATATGGCACAATTAACTTAGCATGATTTGAAGAAGTATATGTGATGGACATGTTGTAAAATTGACTAATGAATATGTTTGATGAATGAACAAATACCTAGTATAAAGGTTTGAAAACTAGCCTAAAGTGAGACTTGAACTTGAACTAGAAAGCGAACTTGAATAATGGCTTGTATTGTGCCTAGAATATGTGCCTAATAGGGCTATTATGATGTGATCACATGTTATGGCAGTATTCCTATTGTTTGGCCTTTGAAGTAGCCTAATTGTTATTGGCTATGGACCTATGGAAATTGTGAATTTATTGGTGAAACCTGCTCAGAAAATGGTCTTCAAATAGACCTAAAAATTGTTATTGCAAACTAAGATAATGACCTATAATTGTTTAAATTGACCATTACCTGAAGCAATAATTCATATAGACAGTAATTGGACAATAAATAGAAATTCAATGTGTGATAACGTTAAGGATTATATGACTTAAATTTTGAGTATAACAAGACTTAAGAATACTATCAGGAAATGGCATGAAACTGTCTAATTATGCCCATATCAGATTAGGATAAATTTTGACTGTAAGATAAAAATAATTACTATCTATTCTTAATTCAAGAATATTATAAGAAGTTAATTAGTAAAGAAATAAACATAAATTAAGGTTATGGCTTATTAGTTAGACACCTACTGGATAGGTTGGCTGGTCAATTTAGGGATTTAGCAGTGGCTACACTGTTTTATTTTTTGGTAGGCCTAGTACAGCAGTCGAGGTCCATTTTGGGGACACTATACTAATCTCTTAGATAAACCATCATATGATTTTACACCCTTGGTGCTACTAATGTGATTATACCGATGCAATGATATAGGACCTAGAAAGCTACTGCACTAGTCTATTAGACAGACTAATTTATTGGGCAGAATATATTAGCTAATTAATTTGGTTTTGTGATGCCAGTGCAGCAATGTAGGTTTCAGAGAGCCACTACACTAGTCTATTGGATAGACTAATCTCCTAAGTAGACTAAATTGTGTAATTAATATGGATATGCGATTTGGGATGTCTACATACTGATCCCTATGATGTGATCAAGCTGGTGAAATGGTTAGGGTCTAAAATATGTATCACTACACTATTTTAGTTCCCTCTAGGTCCAGTGCATTAAAGTGTTGTCTATCTAGTTAGGTTTATTAATTTAATAAAATAAATGACCTATAAGCACTGATAATAGCAGATATTACCAAATGACTCAGATTTTGAGTGATTAACTGAATGAATAATCAGTATATATAATCAAGGGTATTTTGGGATTTAATAATTATAGCATATTTATTGATCTGATACATTAATGTTAATTGCATAAATTAACAAATTACTTAGTTTTAAATAATTAAATGATTGATTGAGTATTGTCTACATAATTAGGGGAATTTTGGTCATTTTGACAAATGTATTTTAATTATTGGCATAATAACCTAAATAAATTGATATCATCACTGCATATATGCATGATAACAATTGTGACATGATTTAAATGCCTGAATTCAGCACTGAGTATATTATGTACTCAACATACCTATTTCAGTGTGCAAGTAATCCAAATAGAGATATAGCCTTATTATGCATGTAGTCAAGGTTCGGAGGATAGTTTTAGCCAGGTTGCTATGTGATTAGTGTATAGCTTTGCACTAATTGTACTTAGGTGGGAAAATGGGTACCATGTATAAGGAACTTATATATATATATATATAAATGTAGACTGTGTTTTGTAATAAGTAAATTATCAGACTATGCGAATGTGTGGCTTTATTTACTGGATAGTAATGGTATATGAGTCTGAGGCTCTATATTTTGGATTGTCTGATTATGGTCTGAGGCCTATATTGATGAACTGATAGATAGATAATGCTAGGTTGATTATTTAGGGGACCAGGTGGATCAAATAGATGCAATATGAATTTAATGAAGTGTTTTTACAAGTTTAAATTTTAGATAGTGACTCAGATAGCCATTATGCTGCTAGATTTTAGGAAAATATTTGAATAGCTATAACTGAATATTTTTGGACATGAATAGGTTGGCATAACTTAAGCTAAGCTAAGAAAAAGACTGAACTAGTTTTGGAGTTAAACTAAATTAAATAATAAGAAATTGATAAAGTAAAACAAATGAACCAGAAAGACAATTTTAGGAGGGATGACCTAGTGAGAAGTGCACTGCTTATTGGGTTTCTTCAAGAATCCAATATGAGGTGTCACATGTTAAATATAGGCTACCTTAATAAATAATTTAATAAAAATATGAATATTAAAAAATGATATTTTAATCATCAAACATGTCTATACAATATAAGTTATTTAACATAGAATAAGTGAGAACCTAACTTGACAAGAAAAAATTACTTAATGAAAGAAATCATTGTTTTTAATATGAGGTTTCTATTTAGATACATGAAGCATTATAAGAACAAGAATAAAACTACAAAGATAAATAAATAACATGTG
>CANXYI011601916.1:0-10854 GCA_948208565.1 Hura crepitans | reverse complement strand
CAAGCAAATGAGATGACTTCGAAGTCATATTTAGTGTAAGACAAGTTTCACAAGTAAACTAAGATGTACGATAATAAAAAAATATGATTACATGCCTAAAGCTACTAATCCCTCCTTTAAAAAAAAGGGAAATTATTTTATTTGTGGAAAGCCAGGTCATTATGCACTTCAGTGTAGAAAAAGAGTGAAAATGACAATCCTTTTAACCCAAAGGCAATTTTGGTTAAAGGGGATGGCATAATAGCTATGGTTCTTTTTGAAGCTTACTTTATAGTAAATGTGAAAGAATAGGTGGTAGACTTTAGAGCTACTAGGCATATTGGTGTAGATAAAGATTTTTTTTCTCCTAAACTCTGGTGAAGGATAGAGAAGAATATGTGCATCTAAGTGATTCTCAAATTGCTAATGTTCTTAGCAAAGGAAAAGTTTTTCTCCAGTTCACATCTAGTAAGACTTTAGTCTCATGATATACTTTATATGTCTATATTAAAGTAAATTTTATTTTTGTGGCTTCATTAAGAAAAGTTAAGGTTAATGCGTCATTTGAATCTAATAAGATTGTTAATATTTTTGTGGGCAAAGGTTATTGTAATTAATATTTTTGTGGGCAAAGGTTATTGTAATTAGGGACTCTTTGTACTCAATGTTTCTAAAGTTTTGAATGAAAATGCATCTTCTTTTGCTTATTTTGTTGATTCCCTTGATATGTGGTATGCTAGACTAAGACATGTTAGTGTTTCTTATATCCAAAAATGCAATATCCTGGTTTAATTTCTAGTATTAATAATTCATTTTTGAATAAATGTGAGATATGTGCTGAAGCTAGCTAATAAAAAAACTTGTCCTTCATTACAAAGAGAAATTGAATTGCTTAGTTTAAATCTTATTGACTTAAGAGGTCTAAAACAAACTATGAAAAAAAGGTGGAAAAATATTATGTAACCTTTATTGATGATTTTTTAGGTATTCTAATGTATATTTTCTTAAATAAAGATAAGGCTTCTAACATGTTTCTTTTATATAAAGTTGAAGTAGAAAATTAATTAAAAAATGAATTAAAAGGGTAATATAAGATAAAAGAGGTGAATTATATATTTTTTAATGATTTTTGCAAAAAAGAAGGAATAATTCACAAAATTACTCCCTCTTATTCACTTGAATCTAATGGATTAGCAAAAAGGAAAAATATGACCTTAAAGAAATGATGAATGATATGCTTGTTAGTTTTTCTGAAATAGATAATTTATTGGGTGAAGCTTTGTTATTAACATGTCCTTTGCAAAATAATATTCCATATTATAAAACCAGTAAGACACCTTATGAATTATAGAAAGGCTATATGCCTAACTTAAAACATTTAAAAGTGTGGGGATGTCTTGCGAAGGTAATGCTTCATCATCCTAAGAAAAAAAAAGGTTCAAAGACACTAGATTACATGTTTATTAGTTATGTTGAACATAGTGCATCTTATAGATTTCTTATATTAAAAAGTGATGTACTTGATTGTAATTCTATAATTGAGACAAAAAAATGTTGAATTCTTTGCACATGTCTTCCCTTTAAAATTTGAGAACAATCTCATACTCATATACAAAGTTATTTTGAAAATCGTTGTAAGGATTTGAGAAGAAGCAAAAGACAAAAAAAAGATTTTTCCTTTGGAAATGATTTTTATACATATCTTGTTGAAAATGAACCCATAACTTATTTTAATGCTATTACTTCCTTAGATGCTCCACTTTGGAAAGTAGCAATTATAACTCAAATTGATTCTATTACACAAAACAATACTTAGGTGTTGATAAGTTTAGCTAAAAGAGTTTTCCTTGAGAAATGATTTTTATATATATCTTGTTAAAAATGAACCCATAACTTTTTTTTATGCTATTACTTCCTTAAATACTCTATTTTGGAGGGAAGCAATTAAAACTAAAATTAATTATATTACACAAAATAATACTTAGGTGTGGGTAGATTTAGCTCTAAGAGCTAAACTTATTAGTTGTATATGGATTTTTAAAAGAAAATATAATCCTAATGGTTCAATTGAAAAATATAAAGTAAAGTTCATTGCTAAAGTTTTTATTTAAAATAAAATATTAATTATTTTGACACCTTTGCTTCTGTGACTAGAATTTCTTCTATTCATGTTGTAATTACTTTAACTTTTGCCTATAAACTTTTTATTCACCAACTGGATGTTAAATAGCTTTTTAAATGGTGATTTTGAAGAAAAAATTTATATGGTGCAACCTGAGTGTTGTGCTATTTTTGGACACAAAAATAAAGTTTGCAAGCTTTTTATATCCTTATATGATTTAAAATAAGCACCAAAGACATACTCATTTTTGGTATTAGTCTTGATGTAGTACAAAAAAAAAAATTTTTCTTGCTTCTAAATTGATATAAAAGACATATGTGAAGTAAGTTTGATCTTGGGTATTAAAATCATAAGAAAAGATAGTATAATACTATCATAAGAACATTATGTCGAGAAACTTCTTGACAAGTTTGGACATTTTAATGTCAACCAATGAGTACTTATGATGTTAACACTTAATTAAAGAAAAATAGAAGTGATCTTATGGCTCAATCAAAGTATGCTTAGATAATTGGAGGACTAATGCGTTTAATAAATTTTTGTCAACATAACATAGCATATGTTGTATTTAGATTGTGCAGGTATACATGCAAGCCCAATTATGATCATTGTGGTGTATTAATTACATTAGTGAAATATTTGAGATGTGCCATAAACTATGATATTTTATATATGGATTTCCTATTGAATTAGAGGGATACAATTATGCTAATTGGAATTTAGATTCAAATAAGACAAAATCTGCTAGTGGTTATGTATTCAACCTTGAAGGTGGTGTAGTTACTTGTAATCAGCTAAGCAAACTCTTACTGCTAAATCCACCATAGAATCAGAGTTTATTACTTTAGAATTGGCTGATAATGGTGCTAAGTGAAGAAACTTCTTGGCAAGTATTCCATTAGATATAAAACCAACACCTTTTGTGTTTATGCAATGTGATTGCCAAGCAGTAATATCTATTGCTAAAAATAAAATTTCAATGGTAAGAATAGACATATTTGTTTAAGACATGATGTAGTTAAGTAGTTGTTAGAAGATGAAATTATATCAATTGATTATATAAAGTTAGAAGTGAATTTGGTTAATCCTCTAACTAAGCCTTTGGGAAAAAAATTAATATATAAAACATTGAGAGAAATGGGAGTTGAGCTAATTTGAGAAATTAATAGTGATGGTAACCCAACATTTGTGATTGGAGATCCCATGAATAAGGATCATAAAGGTAATAAAACTCACTTGTTAATCCTATTAGTACTAATAATTTTTTGTCTCTTCTTATGGTGTGAGTAGTGCTAGACTTCATAAAAAAAGGATGAGTTAAGGACTCTTAATGATTATCATATCCCTTAAGACTAGTGTATAAGTTGCATTATACACTTGATAATATCACCTATAATAGTGTGAAATATGGCCTTTCGTATGAGATTATGGGATAATCTCTAGAGCACTCATGAGTTACTAGGCATTGACATGGCCTATTAGCACAAAACAACATTAATAGTAAAATTTGTGGTGTTGTAATAGTTGATAGGATGCTAACCTACAAAAAAAAATAAAAGAGTTTTAGTTCACATAAACTAAAAGTTTCACCAATAACTTTGTGTGGCAAGTCTTATCAATCTAGATCTAGTTCATAGTCTAAAAACACTAGATTCAAAATATTTAGACTCATTTGAGTTTTGGTTCATAGAAACTAAAAGTTTCACTAATAACTTTGCATGTTAAGTCTTATCAATCAGGTCTTATTTATAGTCTAAAAACACCAGATTTAAAATATTTAGAACTCATTTTTAACGCACCAAATATGGTTGTACATGTGGTTGGTTTGGTTTAGAATCGAATTAAAAATCAACATTCAAGAATTTTTAGAACCGAACCGAAATTTTTTACAAGGACTGAATTGAAAAAAATCAATATTTGTATAGAATTGAATCGAATTAATCGAATTTTTATATATTTTTTATTTTTTTATATATAAAAATCCCAAAACAACGTCGTTTTAAGAAGTTCAGTTGGTTCGGTTCTTTTGGATTTTCATAATTCAAGAACTGAATTGAACCGATTTTTTCTTCAAGAACTTAAAAAATTGAAAATAAAAAATCTAACCAAAAATATCAAATTGTCATCAGTTCAGTTCGAGTTTGGATTTTGATTCGATTTTGCACACCCCTAGCACTAAAGTGTTTTTATGCTTAGTTTTCATAAATATTTTTTGAACAAAATCAGAGATAAAACTAATTCAAGAAATCTATATTTTGTTCAATGAATAACTTCTCTATAATAGGTTACATCTGCTTTTATACACTTTTTTCTCTTTTCTACAAGCTTTTACTATCTTCTATTTAGAAGTTTACAGAACACACTTATGGTGTGTGTTAATATCTAATGACACCTTATCACTCTAGCTTAGAATTCTTAATAGAATAAAAACTATGCTAGCTAACAGACTAATAGAATTATGCAACAAGTTATGGTAGTTATATAACTATCAGTATATAACTACCAATAACTACCAATATTCTTCATCCCCCCTCAAGTTGAGGCCTGGTATCCATTAGACAGGCCCAACTTGGATTGCAATTGATAAAACTGAGGAGCATTAAGGGATTTTGTGAAAGTATCTACAATTTGCTGTAAGGATGGAATGTATTGAGTGGAAATAAACCTTCTCTTTAGCTAATCATGAATAATGTGACAATCAATATCAATGTGTTTAGTGCATTCGTGGAAGACTAGAGTGGTTGTAATATGTATAGCAGCTTGATTGTCACAGAATAAAGAGATAGGAGAGTGAACATCAATTTGAAAATCGTGAAGAAGGTTAGCCAACCACTAGAGTTCACATACTATAGTCACCATAAACCTGTATTCAGCCTCAACAGATGATCTTGGCACAGTCGTTTGCTTCTTGGTTTTCCAAAAAACCAATGCTTGACCCAAGAAAATGCAATATCCAATTAGTGATCTTCTGGTATCACTACAAAATGCCCAATCAGCATCACAATATGCTTCAAGTGTCATTGAATTTGAAGTGGAAAAAAATAAGGCCATAGAAGGACAATTCTTGAGATATTTTAATACATGAACTGCACTTTTCCAGTTACTAGTACAAGGAGATTGAACCTACTAACTTAGTTGCTAAGTAGCAAATGCTATGCCAAGTCTGGAGTATCCCAAGTAGAGTAATCTTCCTACAAGAGTTCTATATTGTTGAGGGCCTTCAAGAAGATCACCAATATCAGCAGTGAGCTTCTGACCTTTTGGCATAGGTGTAGAGGATGGTTTAGCTCTCATAAGACCAGCATCTTGTATCAAATTAAAGACAAATTTCCTCTAATTGAGGTAAATCCCATGAGGTCCTCTGATGATTTCCAAACCCAAAAAATACTTAGCATGGTAAAGGTCCTTAATAGTAAATTTAGCATCAAGAAAGCTCTTAACCTTGATAATCTCAGTCTCAGAATTATCTGTGAGAAGAACATCATCTATATAGACTAAAAGAGCCAAAAAAACTTTTAACTTCTTAAAAATGAACAAGCAATGATCATTATGAGACTGTGTAAAACCATAATTCTGCATTTGTTGTGTAAGCTCTAGGTTCTATTGCCTAGAAGCCTGTTTAAGTCCATATAAGGATCTTTTAAGCTTGCACACTTGTCCTGTTAAAGCTTTGCCATGCCCCTCTAAAGGAGACATGTACATTTCTTCATCTATGAAGCCATGTAAGAATGCATTATTGATGTCTAACTGATGCAAAAGCTATGAATGAGTTGCTGCAATAGTGAAAAATATTCTCATAGTCACTACTTTAGCTATAGGGGAAAAGCTATCATGAAAATCAACTTACTTTATTTGATTGAACCCTTTTGCCACTAGTTTTGCTTTATACCTATCCACTGATCCATCTGGTTTAAACTTTACCTTAAAAATCCATTTACAACAAATGGCTTTCTTATTAGGTGGTAGATCAACAATCTCCTATGTCTTATTACTTTCCAAAGTCTTCAATTCTATATTCATAGCTTCCACCTAGTGTGAAAACTTGCATGCCTGCTGAAAACTTATGGGTTCCTGCATAGTAGATACATTTGCTACAAAGGACATATGTGTGTGTGAAAGGTGAGTAGGTTCAATAAATGGGTATGTAGGTGGAGTGTAATTAGTGGCAGTTGGACTTAATATGAATGAAGGGGTATGAGTATTATGAGAAATGTTTGTAACCAAATCATTCAACCATGCAGGTGTTTTCTTTTGTCTTATACTCTGTTTTAAGGGTTCAGATAAAATCTGTGGTTGATTTGTATCAACAGGGATTTGATGGTCAATCAAATCTTCAGTGTAATCTATATTTTGATCAGTCTTAACCAAAGGTAATGGTAACATAGACTCTATATTTGAATTGTCATCTGTCATCCTAAAAGGATACTACTGTTCCCTAAAGATAACATCTTTAGACACTATAACTACCTAATTTTACAAATCATATAGTTTATATCACTTCTGCCCAGTAAGAAATCCTAGAAAGACACATTTGATTGCTCTAGGGGAGAATTTTATCTTATGTGGAGATGAGATTGTATAATAGGATAAATAGCCAAAACATTTCAGATGATTATATGCAGGTTTAGATCCAAACAACAACTGATAATGAGTTTTCCATGATAAAATTTTAGATGGTAACCTATTTATTAAGTATGTAGCATGCAAAATTGCTTCTCCCTAAAATTTGATTAGGAGATTTGCTTGAAACATAATGGATCTTGCTATTTGCAAAATTGTTCTATGTCTTCTTTTTACTCTTCCATTTTGCTGTGGTGAATACACACAACTTCTTTGATGAATAATTCCAAAGTCAGTTAATATCTCTTGACAAGTTTGGCTTAAAAATTCAAGGCCATTATCTATCCTCAAGCATTTTATAGTTCTGTCAAACTGATTTCTAATCATTAAAATAAATTTCCTCAGGATTGAAGGTGTTTAAATTTTAGTTCTCAGAAAAAAAAGTCCAAGTACACCTACTAAAGTCATCAACAAGTGTCAAGAAGTAATGTGCACTTAATATACTTGGTTGTTTATATGGTCCTTATATCTCTCTATAAATTAAATCAAAAATCTCAGTTGCTCTACTTTCACTACTTAGAAAAACAAGCGTACTTTGCTTTGCTAATGGACATGCATCACATTTGCTGAATTCTTTTGCATTACTTAAATACTATAAATGTTTACACGTGACATATGAAGGATGTCCAAGTCTTTGATGCCACAGTATCTCATTAACATCATTGACAGAAAAAGCTACATCCTTATCACTTTAGCTAACACCTCATTCTTATTAGATACTCCTTAGTCAAGAGTATAGAGTTCGTGCTTTATCTTTCCAACAACAAACACTTTATCACTCCTTTGGTCCTATAAAATATAATAGTTAGTGAAAAAGGTACATTTCAAACTATTTTTTTGGTTAGTCTACTAACTAACAGTAAGTTGTATCTAAAATCAGGAACATATAGAACATTATTTAAGGTTATATGATCTGTTAGCAGAATATCACCAATAAAATTGACAAATTTAACTAAACCATCAGGTAGATGAACTGAAATAGTTTGGCTTGGTGTTCTTATGGCATAGAATTTTGTTTTGAAAACACAAATGTGATTTGTAGGACCTGTATCTATTATCTAAGAATTTGTTAAAATTGTAGGCAATTTATCAAGTATAGAATTACCTGTAAAATCAACTATCTATGCAAAGTTGTGCAAAGTTAACCTCCTCATTAATGACTTCTTGTTTCCCTTTTAGCATTCTTAATAACTTCTGCTGTATCATGTTGGAAAGTACAGACGGATATTTCATATTCTCTTTGAAACATTCCTCATCAAGTGGAGTATTCACTAAATTAACCTGTGCCTTTCCTAAAACTGTATTTCCTTTTCTAAGCTACTTATACTAGTCAGGATATCCATGTAATTTGAAGCATGTACCCTTAATATGACTTTTTCCCTTACAATAATCATAGATTCTATCATCCTTTTTGCCATAATCTCTCCTTTTGCTATTGAATCCCCTATTGTTACCTTTTTTAGCATCTTTAATCATCATTGCACTATTATCAGTATTTTCTGTGAAAGACATTTGGATTACTCTCTGTCTTTCTATAGTTAAAATCATTAAGTATGCTTTATTAACAAAAGATAAAGGATCCATGACTAGAATCTAGTTTTTAACTGTATCATATGACTCATTCAACCCCATAAGGAATTGCATAAGCTTGTTTTGAGCCATTAAGTCTATCACATTATTAGACACATCACATACACATTGGCTTGTAGCACCACATGAACATTGAGGAACAGGTTGCAATATATTATAGTACATAGCCATAGAAGAGTTACCTTGCTCCATAAACGTGATCTTCTTTTAGATCTAATAGATTTGTGGTCCATTGCTTTCACCAAATTGTTCTTCCAGATCTTTCCATAATTGCCTTGCTGATGAAGAATATATGTATGTTTCTGCTACCTTTTTGGATATTGAATTGATTATCCATGAGTATACTATTTCATTCGTATGCCTCCATTTATTACGGTTTGGCTCCTCATCTGGTTTAGTAATCTGTTCATGAACAAATCCAAGCTTGTTTTTAGCAGCTAATGCCCTTTTAATGGATCAATTCTATATGAAGTAATTACTGTCAGTGAGAGGTGTTGTCACTAATGCCATCCCTGGATTATTTGATCCTTGCAGCTCTAAAAGATCATTAATAACATGATTCCTTGTGCAACCGTGAGTGTGATTTGCAGCCATGATTATTAGTAATGTGTTTAGGAATAATTCGGCAGTAAGATATCACTCTAAATTCAATGAACCTGGCTCTGATACCTTAAACAAAATCAGAGATAAAACTAATTCAACAAATCTATATTTTATTCAATGAATAACTTCTCTATAATAGAGTTACATTTACTGCTTTTATGCATTTTCTTCTCTCTTCTACAAGCTTCTACTATCTTCTATTTAGAAGTTTACAGAACACACATATGGCGTGTGTTAATATGTAATGACACCTCATCACTCTAGCTTAGAATGCTTAAGAGAAAACTTAACAGAATAAAAACTATGCTAGCTAATAGACTAATAGAATTAACTATGCTAGCTAACAGACTAACAGAATTATGCAACAAGTTATGGTAGTTATATAATTGTCAGTATATAACTACCAATAACTACTAATATTCTTCATTTTTGAAATATATGAGAGATTGTAGCACTTGTTTTAATTAATATTTCAAAAAGATAATGTGATTATTTTGAGCTATTTTTCCACATTATCTTAATAATAAGCAAATTGTTTTTAATGTTTTTCTATTAATGTTAAGTTCCAAAATTTTCTCCTAATTTTTAGCCATTACACAAACTATGTTACATTGTAAACATTATGTTCCTAATATTTCTCCTTTGATTTCTTAAGCGTAACATTAATTATTTCCTTCTGTATACAAAGGCTCCATGTTCTTAAAACAAAAGAGAAGATATACACATTTCATCTTCACTCTTATTTGTTGAGTTATATAAAAATTATTCCTATTATTCTTGTACTTAGAATTCAATTATAGAAGATCTTGTTAAATCTCGGGTATTTTTGCATTTTTTAAAAGTTATTTTCTATTGGTGAAATAATTCTTGAGGATAGTATCCTAAACATGTCTCAGGCTTACAAATTTTTACTCCATTCACAACACTAATTATAAATTATCTTTCTATTTTGATATGAATGCTGATGATAATCTATTTATTTTTCAATTTTTGATTGTGATAAATAATTATTTTTAAAGCCACTAGATCTATGGCCTAGTGGTCACAGTTGCCTTGTAGAAAAAATAATTATTTAAAAATTAAATTCTAAATTAATTAGCATATAGTTTTCAATTTGTAGTTCTTCAAGTTTATTTTAAATATTTAAATTGAAATGTTGGTTAAGTGTGTTTTTCTCAACGTACTAAAACTTTCTACTAAAATATTAATTTTAACAAAACATTTAGAAAAAAAAAATCTCTTTAATAGAGTGAAAGTCTTTGGATTTAAATAAGAGTAAGAAATTGCAATAACCAAAACACCTTAAGAATCATTCTCTAGATAATTCTAAGATCCCATATAGTTATGTAATTGTGCTCAAGATCATGTTAATTTACCTTGATAAAAAAATTTTGGAGGTAAATTAAAAAGTTAAAGGATCAATCTTAAAAAAAAAAATTTAAGGAAGAAAATAAATGAATTGGGGTAAAAACAGAATTTTAAAAATCAAGAGGATCTAGATTAACAGAAAATAACAGTTTTTTTTTTTTTGGAAAGAAAAATATAGTAAAAAAACCACAATAAAAGAAAATAAAATTTTAAGGGCTCAAATTAATGAAATAAAAGTTGAGAGGTAGAATGTGAAAGCCACAATAACTCGTAGATCAAAAAATTGTTTTTACCCTACAAATGAAAAAAAAATCTAATGTTTAATTAAATTGATAGTTAAGTTTATGTTTTAAATTTTTAAAATTTAATTCTTAATTATATATATGTTTGAACTTTTTATAAATTAAATTCATATCACTTCAATTTAATGTTTAATTAATAATTAGTGATGTTTTATAATTTGCATATTTGTGAGGAATTATGATACTACAAAATAATTTTATAGATAGTTAATTATTATTATTATTATTATTATTATTATTATTATTATTATTATTATTATTATTATTATT